>JAEOAD010002614.1:1820000-1887500 GCA_036365145.1 Orientallactaga sibirica | reverse complement strand
TCTGTCCTCAGAAAATCAGGTGTTTAAATATTTTATTATTTATTTATTTATTTATTTGAGAGAGAGAGATACAGAAATAGGCAGGTAGAGAGAGAGAGAGAGAGAGAGAGAGAATGGGTGCGATGGGGCCTCTAGCCACTGCAAATGAACTCCAGATGCGTGCACCCCTTATGCATCTGGCTTATGTGGGTCCTGGGGAATGGAGCCTCGATCCGGGGTCCTTAGGCTTCACAGGCAAGCGCTTAACCACTAAGCCATCTCTCCAGCCCGAAAATCAGGTTTTTTTTTTTTTTTTTAATTTATTTATTTGAGAGATGCAGACAGAGAATGGGCGTGCCAGGGCTTCAAGCTACTGCAAAGGAGCTCCAGAAGCATGAGCCACTTTGTGCATCTGGCTTAGGACAGTCCTGGGGAATCGAACCCGGGTCCGTAGGCTTTGCAGGCAGGCGCGTTAACCGCTGAGCCATCTGCCCTGCACTGCACCGCGCGCACCTCGCTCGCAGGCCCAGGCTCGGCCCCGCCCACCCGGGTCACGTGCGCGCTCAGCCCCGCCCACGGCTTCCGCGCACGCGCAGCCGCGAGGAGCCTGCGGACAGAGCGCGGCGCCACGGCTCGCAGAGCCTCGGCCTGCTGACCCCGTGACCCCACGGCTTGCAGAGCCTCGGCCTGCTGACCCCGCGACCCCGGCCTCGCCTCGAGCCCCGCCCGCCCCGAGTCCACCCCGGCCCGACCCACCTTCATGGTGGACGACGGACCCGCCGCCAACGCCGCCGCCGACTTCCCGGGGCCGCCGAGCGCGTGTGCGCGTGCGCCGAGTCCCGCTGCGACGTCACCGCCGCCGGACTACATTGCCCACAAGCCCTTGCGCGGGAGCGGCCCTGTGTCTCCCTGCTCTTTTGCGTGTGTGCTGGTGCTGTATTTTTATTTTTATTATTTTTTTGGTTTTTTTAAATTGTTTTTATTTTCTTTAATTTTTATTTATTTATTTGCCAGCAGAGAGAGAGAGATAGAAGAGAGTCAGACAAAGAATGGGCACGCCAGAGCCTCCAGCCACTGCAAACGAACTCCAGATGCATGTGCCCCTTGTGCATCTAGCTTACGTGGGTCCTGGAGAATCGAACCGGGATTCTTTGGCTTCACAGGCAAACGCTTTAACCATTAAGCCATTTCTGCAGCCCTGTTTTTTTTGTTTGTTTGTTTTTTTGTTTTTCGAGGTAGGGTCTCACTGTGGTCCAGGTTGACCTGGAATTAGCTATGTATTCTCAAGGTGGCCTCGAACTCATGGATCCTCCTACCTCTGCCTCCCCAAGTGCCGGGATTAAAGGCGTGCGCCACCACGCCCAGCTCAGCCCTGTATTTTTATTTTTTTTAATTATTTTTTATTTTTATTTTTATTTATTTATTTATTTATTTTTGGTTTTGATAGGTAGGGTCTCACTGTGGTCCAGGCTGACCTGGAATTCACTATTGTGGTCTCAGGGTGGCCTCGAATTCTTGGCAGTCCTCCTACCTCTGCCTCCCAAGTGCTGGGATTAAAGGCATGCGCCACCACGCCCGGCTGTATTTTTATTTAAAAAAAATTTTTTTTCCCTGTCTGGTTCTGTGAAAGGGATCCAGCTTCTTCTGCCAACCGTGGAACTTCCCCTGGATCTATAAGCTCAAGTAATTCTCCTTCCTCCCCCCCAAAACTATGCGTGGTTTGGATGTTAATGATCCCAGCCAAGTGAAACTGACCACAACAATATTGGAATGCAGTAGGGTAAGACAGTGGGGTCAAGGGGACATACGATTTTGTCACAATCATCACACGTATTACCTGCAGAAAAACTCAAAGTCCATCTGAGGATCTTTCCACCATCATCCAGTACTTTAAGTTCATCCAGTACTCTAAGAAACTGACCAGGCACAGTTATGGAGGAAGGGATATTATTTATTGAAGCTGCAGGAGAAGCAGCCTACTCTTCACAGGGCCAAACAGACCACCAAGAACCCTCTCACACTTCTGGGTGTTCCATAAATCTCAAACCCATCACCACACCTAAGACCAAGTGATCCCCTACGTGATTGCAGATGCAAACTATAAAATAATAAAACACTGAATATATTGGCTTCTTCAAACTGCTCCCCAAGAACCCTCTCCTTCTGGGTGTTCCATAAAACGGGCCAAGGATCCCCATGGCTCCTGGCTGTGCTCCCCTCCTCGATGGAACATGGCTCCTGGCTGTGCTTGATGGAACCTTTCTCAGCTTGGGGTGGGTTTGGCTGGGCTGTTACAGGCTGGGGCACTGAAATGTTCAGTAAATCGCGCAACCCATCATGGCTCTTGAGGGTTCTGTCTCTCAGTCGCATAGAAAAGTGAAGAAGGACAGAAGGAGGCATGCTAACAAGAGTATACAAATAGGATTTACGGAAAAGAACAAAATTCCCCACGGTGTGGGGAGGCCAGGCTCAAAATGAGTGTGGGTGATGATGCATATGAAAATTAGGTACCAGCCAAAGGAAGGGTATGACCTCTTACAATGCAACTGTCCAGACAGAAACTGGCCTCGATATCCATGACCTTGCAGTGCCTAGCAATACCTTCACAAGACCCTCATAATAGGAGAAAAAGATGATGACATCAAATGAAACGAGAGATTAATGGAGAGAGGTAGGGGATATGATGGAGAGTGGAGTTGTGAAGGGGAAAGGGGGGAGGGGAGGGAAATATCTTGGTTTATTGTCTGTAAGTATAGAAGTTGTCAATAAAAAAGAAAGGCCGGGCGTGGTGGCGCACGCCTTTAATCCCAGCACTCGGGAGGCAGAGGTAGGAGGATCGCTGTGAGTTCAAGGCCATCCTGAGAATACAGAGTGAATTCCAGTTCAGCCTGGGCTAAAGTGAGACCCTACCTCGAAAAACTAAACAAACAAACAAACAAACAAAAAAAAGTAAGAAAGGCCAGGCGTGGTGGCGCACGCCTTTAATCCCAGCACTAGGGAGGCAGAGGTAGGAGGATCACCGTGAGTTCGAGGCCACCCTGAGGCTACAGAGTGAATTCCAGGTCAGCCTGGACCAGAGTGAGACCCTACCTCGAAAAACAAATAAATAAATAAATAAATAAAAATTTAAAAAATAATAAGAAAGAAGGAAAGAAAGAAAGAAAGAAAGAAAGAAAGAAAGAAAGAAAGAAAGAAAGAAAGAAAGAAAGAAAAAAAGTTAGGCATCAGATAGTTAGATATCCTTACAGTCTAAGCAGTCACACCCAAAACCCTCTGGTGAAGAAGGTGAGATTTTTCAGGCTTAATTAAGGAAAGTCTGCTAAATTCCATGGAAGCCAGCAAGTGGGACACCTGCCAAAATTACAAGGAAGATGTGGGAACAGGAAATGGGCAGTAGAGTGGGCCCAGGCAGGTGGTTGGCAGGCATGCTGAGTCCACAGCCATCACGTTCACAGCAATCGGAATTAAAAGGTTATGTGTTCATGGTTAAGCCTCGTACTTAATTCCAAGCTCTTACAGTGTTTGGAGGGAGACCCTTGGTGGAGGACGTGTGTTGCTGGGGCGAGGGGGGGGAGGCATTATGGTGTCGTAGTCCAACCCTACTACTTTCTTGCTGTTGTAGACATGTGAACGTCAACTTTTTTTTTTTTTTTTTTTTTTTTTTGGACAGAGACAGAGAGGGAGAGGGAGACAGATAGAGATGGGTGCACCAGCAGTCTCTCAGCTGCTGTGAACGAAATCCAGACGCATGCACCCCCTTGTGGTCAAGTGTGGCATTGCGCCCTTGCGTCACTTTGCATCTGGCTAAATGTGGGACCTGGAGATTGGAACCGCTGGAGATTGGAACCAGCGTTCTTAGGCTTAGCAGGCAGGCGCCTTAACCACAAAGCCATCTGTCCAGCCCCAGAACTTCTTTTTTAAAATTTATTTATTCATTTATTTGAGAGAGAGAAAGGAAGAGAGAGGGAGAGAGAATGGGCACACCAGGGCCTCCAGCCATTGCAAACGAACTCCAGATACATGTGTCACCTTGTGCATCTAGCTTACGTGGGTTCTGGGTAATTGAACAGGGGTCCATTGGCTTTGCAGGTAAATGTCTTAACTTCTTTTTTTTTTTTAATTTATTTATTTTTGGAGAGAGACACAGAGAGACATAGACAGAGAGGGAGAGGGAGACAGATAGAGATGGGTGCACCAGCAGTCTCTCAGCTGCTGTGAATGAAATCCAGACGCGTGCGCCCCCTTGTGGTCAAGTGCGGCATTGCACCCTTGCGTCACTTTGCATCTGGCTACACGTGGGACCTGGAGATTGGAACCGCTGGAGATTGGAACCAGCGTTCTTAGGCTTAGGAGGCAGGCGCCTTAACCACTAAGCCATCTCTCCAGCACCTTCAACTGTTTTTTTTGTTTGTTTTTCTTATCCTGCTTTTCCTGACATGATGAAACTTCCTCTCAAAACTATAAGGAAGAAATAAATTCTTTCCCCCCACACAAGCTACTAGGATCAAGCGACTTGTCCCAGCAATGAGACGGTAACAGCTATGTGATGGTTAAGTTTGTGTCAACTTGATTTGTTTAGGAATCCACAGACATTCCTCATAAGTGTGTCTCTGAGGCTGCCTCTAGGAAGGATTTACTAAAGGAAGATCCTTCCCCCAGGGGTGAGCCCTTCCCCCAGAGTGGGCGGCCCCTCTTGGAGGAGGGGGCTGGTTGATAAAAAGGAGCTCTGGGAAGAAAGGCTCTCTCCCTCCCACCTGGCTGCCGGTGCTGCTCGCTGCTTGCAACTGGGTGCTTGCTGCTTGGTGCTTTCCGCTTGGTACTTGCTGCTTGGTGCTTTCCACTTGGTACTTGCTGCTTGGTGTTTTCCATTTGTTACTTGCTGCTTGGTGCTTTCCTCTTGGTACTTGCTGCTTGGTGCTTTCCTCTTTGTACTTGCTGCTTGGTCTTTTCCGCTTGGTACTTGCTGCTTGGTGCTTTCTGCTTGGTACTTGCTGCTTGGTCTTTTCCGCTTGGTACTTGCTGCTTGGTGCTTTCCGCTTGGTACCTGCTGCTTGGTGTTGCTGCTTTCCAGTGTGGACTGAAGACCAGGGTGGACTGAAGAGCAGCGTCTCTCCAGGAAGCCTCCAGGCCTTCAGTGCCGGATCAGGACTGCTGAGGCCTCCAGCCTCGTGGACTGAGCAGCTACCGGGTTTCTTGACTCTCGGACCTGCAACCTGCTATTGCTGGACTGTGTAAGCTCATCCAATAAATTTCCTTTTAATACAATTCATTCTATCCGTTCTGTTCCTCTAGACAACCCTGACTAATACAAGCTGCAACGTGGATGAGTATGTTCTCTTGGGGTTTCAGCCTGTGAACTTCTTCTTGGATGTCCAGTCAGATCAATGTCTATCTCTCTTTGAGATCTGTGAGTCTGACTGAACTGTGTAGACTGTGAGCTACCTGACTTCTAATCTACATCAACAGGGTTATGTTCCAGGGGCTGCAAAATGAACTAGTTGGAATGAGGGACTTTAGTCTGGAAACGGAAACATAATAAGAACAGCGGATCCGGGTGTGGTGGTGCACGACTTTAGTCCCAGCACTCTAGAGGCAGAGGTAGGAGCGTCGCTGTGAGTGGGAGGCCAGTTTGGGACGAAAGAGTGACATCCAGGACAGCCTGGACTAGAGTGAGGCCCTACCTCAAACAAACAAATAAAAAAAAAAAAAGTAGTGGCTTGAATGTAAAAGGTCCCCCATAGCCTCAGGGGTTTATGATTAATGTTCTCCATAGATGGTGGAGCTTTGGGGAAGTGAAACCGTGCTGCTTGGGGGCAATCATGGTCTTGACTAGTCCAGCCCTGCTGGGTATTGAGAACTGACTCACTCATACGATTTCCTTCCTGCTTTGAAGAGGTGAAGCCCCGGCTACCTGCTCTGCCATTCTTTCTCCACTGTGATGAAACATCCCCTCGAAACTGTAAGCCTCAAATGAATCTTTT
Organism: Orientallactaga sibirica; assembly: GCA_036365145.1. Taxonomy (NCBI): domain Eukaryota; kingdom Metazoa; phylum Chordata; class Mammalia; order Rodentia; family Dipodidae; genus Orientallactaga; species Orientallactaga sibirica. The sequence goes on along the minus strand of JAEOAD010002614.1, from coordinate 1,881,540 downwards.
CCTCCCATAAGCTGCTGCTGCTTGGGTATTTTGTCTGAGTAAAAATGATATAAGTGGGCTGGAGAGATGGCTTAGCGGTTAAAGCGCCTGCCTGCTAAGTCTAAGAACGTTGGTTCCAATCTCCAGCGGTTCCAATCTCCAGGTCCCACGTTTAGCCAGATGCAAAGTGACGCAAGGGTGCAATGCCGCACTTGACCACAAGGGGGCGCATGCATCTGGATTTCGTTCTCAGCAGCTGAGAGGCTGCTCACACACCCATCTCTATCTGTCTTCCTCTCCCTCTCCGTCTCTCTGTCTCTCTCTGTGTCTCTCTCCAAAAACAAAAAATTTAAAAAATGAAATAACCGCTAAATTAAGTGCAGTATCCCATGTTCTCTCTCATAGACAGATCTTCACTTGTGATCTTGAAATATACCTAGAGAATAAAGGAAGGCAGATTACAGGAAAGCAGAAAGAGTCCTACAAGATGGGGAAAAGTAATTTTCAGTAAATGATATCTATGCTGTATTTAAAACTTCAAAAGTCAGGATTAATTGGACAAATTGCTGATCATTTATGAGATATTTTAAATTCTTCTTTATTTTATAATAGCAATTGCTATTCAAATTGACTTCCAGACACATTTCATCTTCTAATTTGTAATGTGTTAGGAATAAACGCTCATCAAATTAGGACAGACCTGTTTGATTTCCTCTGTAAGTTAGTGTGTTTCAAGAATATTGTGGTCTAGAGGGATGGCTTAGCAGTTAAGGTGCTTTCCTGCAAAGCCAAAGGACCCAGGTTTGATTTCCCCATGACCCATGTAATCCAGATGCACAGGGTGGCACATGCATCTGGAGTTTTTTTTGCAGTGGCTGAAGGCCCTGGTGCATCCATTCACTCTCTTCTACTCTCTCTCTCTCATCTGCCTCATTAAAAAAGAATTTAAGGGCTGGAGAGATGGCTTAGTGGTTAAGGTGCCTGCCTCCTAAGCCTAAGAACCCAGTTCCAATCTCCAGCAGTTCCAATCTCCAGGTCCCACGTTTAGCCAGATGCAAAGTGACGCAAGGGCGCAATGCCGCACTTGACCACAAGGGGGCGCGTGCGTCTGGATTTCATTCACAGCAGCTGAGAGGCTGCTGGCACACCCATCTCTCTCTCCCTCTCCCTCTCCCTCTGTCTCTCTCTCCAAAAATAAATAAAATAATAAAAAAATTTAAAAAGCATGTTGTATTTCTTCATTTATTCATGCTTGCTGAGTGTAGTGAGAGCCAGCATTAGAAACCTCCTTTAGTTCCTTCCTTTGTCTTCTTCCTTAGTGGAATTTTTTGGCTTGAGATGATACCTGCTCCTAACCTTAAAGATACTGTATCCTGCAATCACCCTAGTCACACTTCAGTTTCAGCATAATGGCACTTTCAAGAGAGAGAGAGAAAATCCACTATTTTATCATAAGAAGTATTGTTGACAGCTTCAGGTTGCTGGGGTAGACATCCAAACGCAGGCACAATTAGGGGAGGAAGGAGTTTATCTCAAGCTTCCAGATACAGGGGTTTAGTTCCATCAGTAGTGGAAAAAGCTGGTTCCCAATCACAGATGCAAGCAGAGAGAAATCACCACCAGCCAGCAAACACCAAAAGCAGCAGGGACCCCAGGGCTCACACTGTGCTCTGCATATCTTTGGGCTGGAAATCAGATCCAACCGCAAACACCCCTTTGGGCTGGACCCCAGCCTCTGCTCCCAGTGACACCTCCTCCAGCCAGGGGCCTAAGCTTTGATAAAACACTTCATCTATGTGGGGGACATACATTCAAACTACCACAAAGCACTTATAGTTTCATTTTTGTAATTATAGTTTCACCAGCTCATTTTATTCATGAAGTTCATAATATTCTCACTGTCTGTGAAACACTGACAGAGTATGAATCAGGTGAACAAAATGGTACTGTCCTGCTTGCCTGCGGGACATACTCTAAGGTGACAGGCAAGCAGCAAACGAATCAGAAAGTTAAATGCCCCACTAATAGAATGACAGCCAGTGGGTGTGACGGTTGCAAATAGAGGGATGTGGGACCCACGTTCACCAGGCTCCTGTGCTTGACTGCTCAGGGTCTGACACGGTCAGCAGGTGGCATTTATACTGACCCTGACCAAGGGAAACAGTGACCACTGCAAGAGATAGGGTGGGTCGGCCGAGTGTGTTGCGACTGAGTGGGAAGCAAGGCCAGGTGAGACATAACCAACGCATGGGAAGGTGCGCCAGCCAGCAGGAGGGGCATGGATGAGGTAGGGGGCTCAGGGGAAGTGAAGTGACACAGCTGGCAGCAGCAGGTCTTGGTAGAAGCAACTCAGAAAGAGAGGATTGGTGAGGCATCTAGAGGACGTGGAGTTCTAGGGGAAAGAAACGAATCACTTGGTCTTATTCATCAGGTTTATCTTTCCCCCCCCTCCCTCCCCAACAGCTGTGTGCAGTACAGGTTCGGGATACTGGAACAAACTACCTGCACTTTTCAAAATTGATTAAGCCCTACTTGCTTACAGCGTCTGCTTGCTAGGGGCTTATGTTGCAAGCTCAATTTTAATAAAACACCAGAGTCAGGCTGGAGAGATGGCTTGCCGCAGCCACAAGGGGGAGCACATTGGAATTTCGCAGCAGCTGAGAGGCTGCTGGTGCGCCTGCCTCCTAAGTGTCTCTCTCCTCCCAAAAAGAATGTCTGGAGTTTTCAAACTAAAACACCACTAAAGCTCCACTCCGCTAGTTTTGTTCCAATCTCCAGGTCCCACCCAGTTTTACTAGACTCTTTGTACAACTTTTTTTTTTTTTTTGAGAGGCAGGGAGAGGAAGAAGATAGAGAATGGCGCACCAGCAGCCTCTCAGCTGCTGTGAACTGACCACCAAAGCAAGCGGGGGCGTCACTGCATCTGGCTAAACGTGGGACCTGTTGGAACTGGATTTTGTTCTTAGGCAGCAGGCAGGCGCCTAACCCCTAAGCAGAGCCCTCTTTGTACAACTGCAACCCACAACTTTTTGACTTTCCCTTTCTTTTCAGCCCCTTTTGCACCCATCTCCTATCTGTCTCCAACTCCTCCAGTACCCAACATCCCTCTGTCTGTCTCCATCTCTTTTCAGAGTTAACACCAGTCACTTTGCATCTGGCTAAACTCTAGCGTATTTCTACATGGAATCAAAAGAAATTGGAACCTCTGGAGAATTGGAACCAGCATTCTTAGAAGATATTGGCTTTTACATGTCTAAGAGGCAGGCGCCTTGAAACAACTCAAGCTCAAGACCAGATCTCCAGCCTAGAAAACACATTCTTGAAGAACTCAGGAAACCAATTTAATGAAATAAGGAAGTCAATACAAGACAAGAGTAAGGAAATAGAAATGCTAAAGAAATACCTATCAGAAATCCCCAAACTGAAAAACACAGAAAGTGAAATAAAGAAACCTCTGGAGACAGTCTTACCAATAGAAATACATCAAACAGAGGACAGAATATCTGATCTAGAAGACAAGGGCGAACATCTAGAACATTCCAACAAAGAGAAAGACAAACTAATAGGAAGACATTTAGGAAACTATGATGAGATCAACCATGAAGAATTCAGGGTTTACCCAGCAGTTGGGAGGCAGGATCACTACTATGTTCAAAGCCAGCTTGCAACTACACCATTGAGTTCTACATCCATGTTGCAGTCAGGTTTGCATTGCTGGCAGAAAACAGCCGAGCAAGAGAAGCTTGTGGAAAAAAGGACTTATTTTGGCTTACAGACTTGAGAAGCTCCATGATGGCAGGGGAACATGATAGCATGAGCAGAGAGTTGACATCATCTCCTGGCCAACATCAGATGGACAACAGCAGCATGAGAGTGTGGCAAACACAAGAGGAAGCTGGCTATAATTAATACCCATAAGCCTGCCCCCAACAATATACTGCCTCTAGGAGGACTGGGGCATAGCAAAGAAATATTTCAACCAATACAAGACTTAAACGAGGCAAACATCAAGTTCCAAACCCAACAACAAGTCAGTGACAAGTCTCCAAGTCCAATAATTCTAACCAGTGTCAAGTCTCTGGAGTTCCAATTCCGCCCCTCCAGCTACATTACTCACACTCCTGGGAAACACCCAGTGCCAGCCCCTCTCCTTGGCAGCCACCCCCAGTCCTGGAATCTCCACTGCAACCCACAGTTCATTCGCAATTTATCCATTGGGTCTCCACGCAGGTAATCCAATAAGCCTGCTTCACACTGCCATGGCCATTTGCAAAAATCAAAACCCAGGCTGGAGAGATGGCTTAGGGGTTAAGGCGCCTGCCTGCTAAGCCTAAGAACGCTGGTTCCAATCTCCAGGTCCCACGTTTAGCCAGATGTAAAGTGACGCAAGGGTGCAATGCCGCACTTGACCACAGGGGGCGCACACATCTGGATTTTGTTCGCAGCACCCGAGACACTGCTAGCACGCCCAACTCTGTCTTCCTCTCCCTCTCTCTCTCCCTCTCTCCAGAAAATAATAAAAAAAAAAGTAAAAAAAAAAAAAATCAAAACCCATGTTGCAAACTCAATTATCCTTTCTTTCCTGAATTTTTTTTGTTTGTTTTTATTTTTGTTTTTTTGAGGTAGGGTCTCACTCTGGTCCAGGCTGACCTGGAATTAACTATGTAGTCTCAGGGTGGCCTTGAACTCATGGCGATCCTCTACCTCCCGAGTGCTGGGATTAAAGGCATGTACCACCATGCCTGGATTTCCTGAACTTTTTATACTCCATACCAGGTGGGCTACCAATTTGTTAATCCAGGGGAGAATAAAGCAGACTTTTAAGGACAGGACACTTCTTCAGCATTCAGGCCCCTTCAAAAGGCTCTGCATTTTTCCTGTTGTCCCAGTGCAGGTCAACTGGCCCAATCTCAATTGTTGTAATCTCTCATACAACTGAAGCTGAACAGACAGAAGTTTTGGCTCAAAGATTTCATTTCTGTGCCATATCACTCTGTACATAGCAGTCCATTTCTACACAATGCAACCCTGACCAGTTTTCAGGACACAGGCATAACAGGAAGCCTCTCACACAAACTGCTTCTGGCCGGGTCAAGGCAAAGCTCTTTCTCACCCTCAGAAACCAAGCGTCACAGTTCATAATTCTTACTGCGTTCAGAATGGTCTCTCAAGCAGTATTTACAGCACTGCAAGGTACCTCTTAGGCCAAGACCAATGACACCACTTTCAGTACCAACTTTACAGTTGTAGTCAGGTCCACACTGCTGGCAGAAAACACATGACCAAGAGCAGCTTGTAGGGGGAAAAGGGTTTATTTTGGTTTACAGACTTGAGGGGAAGCTCCATGATGGAAGAGGGAAATGACAGCATGAACCTCTAGAGGGTGGACATCACCTCCTGGCCAACATCAGGCAAGAGGAAGTCATGGAACATGTATTATATACTTAAATTGTCTGTTTGTTTTATACAAATTTCTAAAGAATCCCATAATATATGAAGCCTTCCCATGATTCACCTAAATCGACTCTAGCACTAAACATTAAATAGTAAGGTGCAGTCCATCAAATGGAAGAGAGCAATAAAAGGACTTAAACTGTTCTGTTGAGAAAAATAATGATATAAAATAATATGAAGTTTTGCATGATCTTCTCGGTGTTATATTTTCAAAGTGATTTCTGTGAACGATTAACTAACAATAAAATTCTGAATACCGTAGGTTTAATGGGTCAGACCTAAACTTTGATGAAATGGTTGTTAGGTGCTGCGTGATCTACAGTAACATTAGAATTATCACAAAGCAATTGAAAACCAAGAACCACAACATCCTGGAGAAATGAGTTCAATGTAGAATGTGCATGTGTGTGTGTCTGTGTGTTTCAAAATATTTGTGGTTCATAGTTTGCTAGTGAAAAGTTAACCATTTTAATCTTAATTTTTAAAGGGGTAATTTTTTCCTCAAATCATAGAAACACATTCAGATACCATACTGTTAAGTTTTTACTCCTAATATTTATAGTTAGATTGTAATATTTTAAATGAATTCCAAAGTTTGGATGTGTTTTGTAAGTCAAAATGTATGCTGTGTTAAAAACATAACAAAAACTTGTCAGGCGTGGTGGTGCACGCCTTTCATCCCAGCATTTGGGAGGCAGAGGTAGGAGGATCGCCATGTATTCAAGGCCACCCTAAGATTACTGAGTGAATTTCAGGTCAGGTTGAGCTAGAGTGAGACCCTACCTTGAAAAACAAAACAAACAAACAAAAAAACAAAACAAAAAAAAACAACTTATGTAGTTAATTTAGGAAAAAAACATATCTCAAGGATCCAATGGATAGGGCATAATTACGATCTTATGAAACTCATAAGATCTAAGTAATTATGAAAGGAGATGGATAAATACGTGACATACAGAAAAATATCCTCCAAGTTATTTGAAGAATATAAACATTAGAAATAATTTTACTGGGCTGGAGAGATGGCTTAGTGGCTAAGGCGCCTGCCTGCTAAGCCTAAGAACACTAGTTCCAATCTCCAGGTCCCACGTTTAGCCAGATGCAAAGTGACGCAAGGGCGCAATGCCGCACTTGACCACAAGGGGAAGCACACATCTGGATTTCGTTCGCAGCAGCTGAGAGGCTGCTGCACCCATCTCTATCTGTCTCCCTCTCCCTCTATCTCTCTCTCCAAAAATAAATAAAAAATAATAAAAAAATTAAAAATTAAAAAATAAATCATTTTACTAATCCCCAGCTTTATGTAATTAAAATCTGCTACCAACATCACAAAGGTGTAATATTGCAACTGTGACACATTAGATATTATTTGATACACATTAATTGTATTAATAACTCACTTTTAATCCCATAAAAGATTAAATTTCACACATGATTTGTAATGCACAATATGTATGACTCGGAACAAAAAAGATGAACACTTCAGGAACCAGTCTTATTCTTCTGATACAATCATCTCAGAATTGTGTTTCATTAAGTTTCCAAAAGTGAGGCCATAATATAAATTAGTTTGATAATAAATTTATATCTAAACCTGGGTGAGTTCTTTGCCTGATGATTTCACTCTAACATAACAAAAAATGGTATCCTGCAAATTACGTGCAATATCTCAGATTTTTGCCACAATCCAGATATTTATCAGATTGGTCAACTACAGTAAATTCCTTAAATACATGAAGTTCTGAGTACAAAAACAATCTTTGTCACGCCATTTCCACTTACATGTTTTCCAGTATAGCTGCCTTGACCTTTTCATGAACATATCAGACAGAATTACTTCCAGAGTAAATACATTTATAAGGTTTCTGTTCAATATGAAGTCACTAAAGGATAATGACGCTCAATCTGCAATGGTAAGCCCTCCCACATTATTTACATTCGCAGGATTTCTCAACAGGGAAAATGCATGTTATGGTGTAAAAAACTAAAGAACTTGCCATGTAATTTGATTTGGGAGGTTTCTCTTGCATACCAATTTTTGATGTCGCATAAATGTACATAAATTCTTAAAACATGCTAGCTTCTTTGCACTGAAAAAGGTGTGAATTTTTTGGTGTAGATTAAATGTTGAACTATTATTGAAAGACTTCCCACATTTATGGCATTTCTAAGATTTACCTCTAGTGTGAATTGTTATGTTGAAAAAAAGCCACATTATAGGGCTGGAGAGATGGCTTAGTGGTTAAGGCGCCTGCCTGCTAAGCCTAAGAACGCTGGTTCCAATCTCCAGCGGTTCCAATCTCCAGGTCCCACGTTTAGCCAGATGCAAAGTGACGCAAGGGCGCAATGCTGCACTTGACCACAAGGGGGCGGATGCAGCTGGATTTCGTTCCCAGCAGCTGAAAGGCTGCTGGCACGCCCATCTGTATCTGTCTTCCTCTCCTTCTCTCTGTCTCTCTCTGTGTGTGTCTCTCTCTCAACAAAAAGCCACATTATATTTGCAAGCTTTCTCAACAATGTAAATTCTCTCATGTTAAAGCAGAATAAAAGGCATGGCTAATACTGAATTTTTAGGGTTTTTCTATCTGAATTTTGGATATTGCATAAATGTAGATCAATTGCTATCATATCCGTCTTTGCATGACATAAGTTTCTTTCAAGTTTGAATTACTGATGAGTAAAAATTTACCACATAATTCATTTATTTTTGTTTTGTTTTTTTCCAGGTAGGGTCTCACTCTAGCCCAGACTGACCTGGAATTCACTATATAGTCTCAGGGTGGCCTTGAATCTGGGGATCCTCCTACCTCTGCCTCCCGAGTGCTGCGATTAAAGGCGTGCGCCACCACGCCCGGCAACACATAATTATTTCTTATGCTAAGTATTTTCTTTAAATAGTTATTTATTACCAGGGGCATTTACACATTCTTTGCATCTAGGGGTTTTCTCTCGTGTGAGTTTTGTGGTGTTGAATAAAGGCTGAACAGTAACTAAAGGCTTTACCACATTCCTCACATCTGTAGGGCTTTTCTCCAGGATGACACCGATGGCGATAGTTAAGGTACGAGGAAGACTTAAACATCTTGCCACACTCGTCGCACTTATATGGTTTCTCTCCAGTGTGGATTCGTAGGTGTTGGGACAGGCTTGAAGAGTAATTAAAGGCTTTGCCACACTCTTTGCAGACGTACGGTTTTTCACCAGTATGAATGGTTTGGTGTCGGATTAGGTTTGCAGAAAGGTTGAAGGCGGCGTCACAGTCTTTGCACTTATAAGGCTTTTCTCCAGTATGAATTCTCTGATGTCGAGTGAGGGTTGAGTAAATCGTAAAGGCTTTGCCACACTCTTCACATTTGAAGGGTTTCTCTCCAGTGTGCAGTTTCTGGTGATAGTTCAGGTTGGATGAACAGAGAAAGGTTTTGCCGCATTCTTCGCATTTGAAGGGTTTTTCACCAGTGTGAATTTTCTGATGTCGATACAGGTATGAAGGACACTTAAAAGACTGACCACATTCTTCACACTTGTAGGGTTTCTCGACCGTATGAGTTCTTTGATGTTGCTTACGGCTTGAGGAACAGCTGAACGCTTTCCCACAAGATTCACATTTGTAGGGTTTCTCTCCAGTATGAGTTCTTTGGTGTTTGGAAAATGCGGAGTGAGATTTAAAGGCCTTACCGCAGTCATCACATTTGTAAGGTTTCTCTCCAGTATGAATTCTCTGGTGTTGGTTAAGCTCTGGGAACACAGCAAAGGCTTTGCCACACTCTCCACAAATATAGGGTTTCTCTCCAGAGTGGATCTTTTGATGCCGAGCGAGGGCTGAGGAAACAGTAAAGGCTTTGCCACATTCTCTACATCTGTAGGGTTTCTCTCCAGTGTGGATTCTTCGGTGCTGAGCGAGGGCTGAGCAGTTAGTAAAGGCTTTGCCACACTCTCCACATCTGTAGGGTTTCTCTCCAGTATGGATTCTTTGGTGTTGCTTGCGTCTGGAAGAACAATTAAAAGCTTTGCCACACTCTTGACATTTGTAGGGTTTCTCTCCAGTGTGAATTCTCCGGTGCTGAATAAGGAGAAAATTCCAATCAAAGGCTTTCCCACATTCTTCACATTTATGGGGTTTTGTACCTGTTAAATAAAAGTTGTGACATTAATCAATGCTTCACCACATTCTTTATATGCAGTCCTTTAATAGCAGTTAGACAGTTACAATTTATGTGTAGTTTAGCCTCACAAAAATGGGAAAGATAAAGCTGGATGTGGTGGCGCACGCCTTTAATCCCAGCACTGGGGAGGCAGAAGTAGGAGGATCACTGTGAGTTTGAAGCCGCCCTAAGACTACATAATGAATTCCAGGTCAGCTTGGGCTACAGTGAGACCCTACCTTGAAAACCCAAAATTAAAAAGGGGGGGAGGGCTGGAGAGATGGCTTAGCGGTTAAGGCGCCTGCCTGCTAAGCCTAAGAACGCTGGTTCCAATCTCCAGGTCCCAAGTTTAGCCAGATGCAAAGTGACGCAAGGGCGCAATGCCGCACTTGACCACAAGGGGGCGCACGCGTCTGGATTTCATTCACAGCGGCTGAGAGACTGCTGGTGCGCCCATCTCTGTCTGTCTCCCTCTCCCTCTCTCTCTATCTCTCTCTGTGTCTCTCTCCAAAAATAAATAAAATTTAAAAAAAATTTTAAAAAGGGGGAGGCATAAGAATTTGTAGAAATATGATTATTGCAGGATAATCCAAAAAATACGACAAGCGTAAACATGTAAATGTCCATGGAACTGAGAAGATAGCGACAATACGGAACACACAAATGACAGAATTTCAACCTAAATACGGCAAGCAATTGGTACCATCCACAGTAAAGACAAAGGCACACAAAGGCAGGCATTGAATGATTAGATGTATACAAAAACTGATGTAGCTGAAATGGTAAAATGTGAAGTATGTGAAGTATAGTGATAGTGATTGGTTGGGTGGAGACATAAATATACAATTTTCCATATGTATAGTGTTTAGTTTTGCAAGCTAAGAAGTTTCAAAACATGATGGCTAAGAATTTGAATGGGATACTTATAATAGTTAATAAGTTTTATGTCAAATGTTTCCATTACAATTCAAACAACTCAGATAGGGTGGAGAGATGACTTAGTGGTTAAGATACTGGCCTGCAAAGCTAAAAGACTGAGGTTCAATTCTCCAGGACCCACATAAGCCAGATGCACAAGGTGGCATGTGCATCTGAAGTTTGTCTGCTGGAGGCCCTAGAACACCACTTCTCTGTTTCATTACCTGCCTCTTTCTCTCTCTCAAATAAATAAATTTTAAAAAAAATAACTGAAAAATATATCAGAATATGGAAAATTGTCAAGTTTACCATTAAATCAGCTATGATAAAGACAAAATATCTATAAATAAATGAAGAAAGTATAATAATGTCTAGGAACATCCATTTAGCAGTATAAAAAAAACTGTATGTATGGGCTGGAGAGATGGCTTAGCGGTTAAGGCGCCTGCCTGCTAAGTCTAAGAACACTGGTTCCAATCTCCAGCGGTTCCAATCTCCAGGTCCCACGTTTAGCCAGATGCAAAGTGATGCAAGGGCGCAATGCCACACTTGACCACAAGGGGGCGCACGCATCTGGATTTCGTTCACAGCAGCTGAGAAGCTGCTGGCGTGCCCATCTCTATCTGTCTCCCTCTCCCTCTCTCTGTCTCTCTCTCTCTGTCTCTCCCCACCAAAAAAACTGTATGTAACCAATGAAGAAATACATATATGGTATCATATAGGAATATCTATACAGGCAAGAAAAATACAGTATTTATTGGAACCGAACGATGAAGCATAGACATCTCAGTATATCCTATAGACATAAAGAATGCAGTAATACCCAGGCATAGGCCTTTAATCCCAGCACTTGGGAGGCTGAAAAAGAAGGATTTCTGTGAGTTCAAGGCCATCTTGAGATTATACAGTGAATTCCATGTCAGCATGGGGTACAGTGGGAAAAAAAAAAAAAGAATAAGGAAAGAATACATTAATTAAACCTGACATCTCATAGGTTCTATCTAATTGTATTACAAACGGATGTGAGGTAACCTTGGTTAAAAAAAAAAAAAAAAGATAGCACAAGGGAACTGGAAAATAAGAGAATCCTGAATTCTAAAACCCTGATCACCTGTGCCCAAATAAGTGTGTAGAGTTTATAGTTATTACTGAAATGATTTTAAATCACAGACACATAAGGATGCGAGAAAATACTTCATATGAATTCTTTACATTTTACAGAGCTCTGATGAGATCATTTTAATTAATGAGCACAAATAAAATTAGAGAATTTTTGTATATAGTACAATGGTTTACCTTTAGAAATATGAACTTTTTCAAGGCCTGAAAAGCAAAATAAAGTCTGCCATGTTGTATGCCCTCATGGGCAAAGCAAGTGGTCATTGAGAGGACATAAGACGGGCTAATAAGTTCCTGAAAAGAGACAATCTCTGACAGCAATAGGAGTAAACTGAGCTCCCTAAGACATGATCTCCATTGTAACGGGCCTTCTAAATCCACATTTTAGTGCCTAGTTTCCCTTGGATCTTAGACCCTCCTATATCCTCTGACTCATTCATCCCTATGTACCTTGGTATATGGCTGGGGTCGCTCCTCTTGTCATACCTGGAAGTGCTTTTCTGTGTTCCAGAAATGTGATCAACTTTGGCTTAGAGAGAGGAATACCTGTTCGGAGGAGAAAAACATTCGACTTGCTTGCTATTTTCCCAGAAATTAACAATGCTATTCCAGTACTAAGAACCACATCACCGGGTTCATTCTAGCATTGGCCCCATTTCTCAGTTGCTGGAAAAAAATTACCCACCTAGGGCTGGAGAACTGGCTTAGCGGTTAAGGCGCCTGCCTACTAAGCCTAAGAACACTGGTTCCAATCTCCAGGTCCCACGTTTAGCCAGATGCAAAGTGATGCAAGGGCGCAATGCCGCACTTGACCACAAGGGGGCGCACGCGTCTGGATTTCGTTCACAGCAGCTGAGAGACTGCTGGCGCATCCATCTCTGTCTCCCTCTCCCTCTCTCTCTCTGTCTCTCTCTCCAAAACTAAATAAAATAATAAAAATAAATAAAAAAAAACCCCACCTAGAAACAAGGTATGATAGTTGAAAGTTGGCTTGGCTTAGATTTCCACAGGGAAGAATGTATTATTGTGGGGGAGAGCATGGCAGTGGTACAAAGACCATATCACATGGTCGCAGCCACAGAGGAGAAAGAGAGATTAATGAATGCTGAGTGCTCATTTACCTTATTCCTTTTTACCCTTCAGCCCAAGAGCCCAGACTATTGGATGGTGCAGCCCACTGGATGGATTGGTCCTTCATAAAATCTAGAAAATCCCTTACAGAAATGGCCACTGATTTCTTTCCCCCGTGATTCCAAATCTTGTGGAGTTGACAATCAGAGACTAGCTACTGCAAAAACTCTCTAAATATTATCCGGTAGAAATGAAAATATATAGGAAGAATTTTAAAAATTCAGATCATGACCTCTACTTAAAAGTATAAAAATATAATGAAACAGAGTAAAAGTTTTACGTTGAGTTTATTTTGGCTATTGAAGGTAGGGTCTCATTCTAGCCCAGGGTGACCTGGAATTCACTATGTAGTCTAAGGGTGACCTCAAACTCAGCAATTCTCCTACCTCTACCTCCCACGTGGTGGGATTAAAGGCGTGCACCACCACGCCTGGCAACCTTAAGTTTTATTCTTGATGATTTTACCACTTAATTCCTAAAATTATAATTAAGGCTAAGGATGCATACTTTCAAAATAACCAGAGTTTAAAACCATAAGAAAAATACAAAAAGTGATCTCACTTGTACTTAAAACCAACCTCCTAATTTTTCCTTAAAAGAAGTAATCTGGGCCAGGCGTGGTGGCGCACACCTTTAATCCCAGCACTCGAGAGGCAGAAGTAGGAGGATTGCTGTGAGTTCGAGGCCACCCTGAGACTATATAGTTAATTCCAGGTCAGCCTGAGCCAGAGTGAGACCCTACCTCACAAAACCAAAAAAAAAAAAAAAAAAAAAAATAATCTGAAACTTACTAATGCCAAGCATAAACTCCTATGAAATAGGTACAAAAGAAGGAAATTAGCCGGGCGTGGTGGTGCACGCCTTTAATCCCAGCACTCAGGAGGCAGAGGTAGGAGGATGGCCGAGAGTTCGAGGCCACCCTGAGACTACGTAGTTAATTCCAGGTCAGCCTGGACCAGAGTGAGACCCTACCTCGAAAAAACCAAAAAAAAAAAAAAAAAAAAAAGGAGGAAATTAAATGTTGACACTGAGGTAATGACTTAAGGGGGTAGTATATCAGTGGAGAACTGAGAGAGAGAGAGAGAGAGAGAGAGAGAGAGAGAGAGAGAGAGAAATCCTGACAGGCAGGCTGGCAAAGAGCTGAATGCAGGCATTGAGAGGCAGGGCAGCTCTGGCTATGGTTCAGGCTCAGACCCTTTTTTGGGGGGGAGTAGCTAGTGGTGATTGATGACTGCCAGAGGCAGCTAATCTGAGTGTTCTCCTGTGCCTGCCTGGTTGTTATGATACAAGATTGCTTGGGGCCAGGGATATTCTACATCACAAAATGCCGCAGCTGCTTCCTGAACTCTGGGCCCATGGGGTCCTGGAGCATAGCATGACAGCTGCCAATATTTCATCTACCACCGGTGGTAACGTGGTAGTTTGAATAGATGGCCCCCAATATATTCAGTGTTTTATTAGTTTATAGTTTGCATCTGCAGCCACTTGGCTGGAGGCAGTGTCTCTGGGTGGATCTTAAGGTGTGGTGGTGGGTTTCGGATTTCAATCTAAAGATATGCAAAGTGTGCCTAGCTGGAGTTCCTGAGGTGTGCTGTGCTGTGCTGTGCGGCTTTTGGCTTTCTTTCTCTTGCCTGGTCCAGTAAGAGCAGACCGGCTTCTTCTGCCATTGTGGAACTTCCCCTGGATCTGTAAGCTTCAATAAATCCCTTCTTCCATCACTGTGCCTGGTCTGGAAGTTCATCTCAGAGAACCTGAAGCTGTCTGCTACAGGTACCATGCATATCTTGGCTCCTGGATCCATGTATCTCAGTGGCCTTTGTCAAGGCTGATGGTCTTGCCCTCGTTGTTGTGTCTCTGTGTCTTGGAAACTCTACTGGATTCAGTTGGAGAACAAGACCTCTTCTCTGGTATCAAAAACAACCACCAAAAGCCACAAATCCCTATAACCCCAGTACTATGGGGTGGGGGGGAGACGCAAAGTTCAGAGAATTACTACAACTTATTGGTCAGCCAGTCTGACTGCAAGGAAAAAAACAGTGATAGAGGATACCTGATGTTCTCTCCTGCCCTCCACATGCATGTGCAGTATGTGAACATCTGTACACACATGTACCTACAGTGTATAAACATACTGTATTTCATAAACACCACATAGACATGCAAGAACAAAAGGAAGAAAAGAGAATTCAGGAATGCAATAGAGAAATAATACCCAGGGAAACAAGATTTCTGTAATTTTCCAGCATCACATCTCTATACAAGTTCCACTGAGCAGAGTGTAGAAACGCCCTCTCCTCTGGAGAGAAATCAATGGCCACATCTCTGAATGACAAGGGAGCCTGAAATAGAAAACACAAACGTGAGTAGCATACATTAAACAAAATTTAATAGCACAGATACCAAAAATAAATTGTCATACTTGTGTGCACAATTGTTAATTTTAAACAAGGTGAAAAGAGTACTAATATATTTCTGAAACAGGGTGGTAATATTAGTAAGATACTTCCGGTTGCAGTAACGTTCCTGTTGCTAAGGACAAAAACACCCAAAAGTAGCATATGGGGGCTGGAGAGATGGCTTAGCAGTTAAGGCACCTGCCTCCAAAGCCTAAGAATGCCGGTTCCAATCTCCAGGTCCCATGGTTAGCCAGATGCAAAGTGACACAAGGGCGCAATGCCACACTTGACCACAAGGGGGTGCACGCGTCTGGAGTTCATTCTCACCAGCTGAGAGATTGCTGGTGCACCCATCTCTATCTGTCTTCTTCTCCCTCTCTCTCTGTCTCTCTCTGTGTCTCTCTCCAAAAATTAAAAAACAAAACAAAACAAAAACTCCAGGGCAGTTAGGGCTGGGGAAATGGCTTAGCGGTTAAGGCGCCTGCCTGCTAAGCCTAAGAACGCCGGTTCCAAACTCCAGGTCCCACGTTTAGCCAGATGCAAAGTGACGCAAGGGTGCAATGCCGCACTTGACCACAAGGGGGCGCATGCATCTGGAATTCATTCACAGCAGCTGAGAGAATGCTGGCGTGCCCATCTCTGTCTGTCTTCCTCTCCCTCTCCCTCTCTGTCTCTCTCCAAAAAAAAAATAGCATATGGAAGGAAAGGATTTATTTGGGCATACCATTTTTTGGTGGATGGGTCATCATATTGAGGAAAACATGGCAGTGCCGCCAGACATTGTGTCTGTAGCAGGAAGAAGAAAGTAGTTTATGTGTCGGGCCTGGAGGTGGGCTATATTATGTCAAAGCCCACCCCAAGCAACACATCTTCTGCAACAAGGTTCAACCTCCCAAAGGCCCCCAAACCCCCACCCCCACCCCCAAATCGCCACCAGATATGGACCAAGTGTGCAAAACAATTGAACCCATGGGAACATTTCATTCACACCATCACATCCCGCCCCAATTCCTCATGGTACTTTCATGATGCAAAGTAAATTGAGTCAAACTTTAAAAGCCCCCAAAGTTTTTATTAGTTGTAACTCTGTTCATCGTCTAAAGTCACATCTGAGACTGAAACCAGTCTCTTCACTGTGAGCCCTGTAAAATTAAAACACAAGTTCCAGACTTCTAAGATAGAACAGCACAGAGTTAATATTCCCAGGCTAAAAAGGAAGAATGAGGACAGAGCAAGAAAACATGGACCAATACAAGACAGAAAATGAACAGTGCAGATACCAAATCCTGTAGATCCATGTCCGGCACCCGGGACTTGTGATGAAATCCTCTGGGCACCTAAAAGCTTAGGCAACTCTGTCCATCCAACCTGTGCTGCCTGCACCCTGGGCAAATCCACTCAAGTTGGCAGCTTCTCTTAATGTCCATTTGATAGTTTTATCATCTCCAAGTTCCTTGGCCACTGCTACTTGTGGTTCATCTTCACAGCTTCACATAATGGCCTCACGGGCCCCGCTGCACAATGTCATCCCTGCCTCACACTATCCAGCCTACACAGCGTCCATGAACCATTCACAGCCTCAAGGCCCTGTATTCCCTGCACTTCTCAAACTGCCAAAGCCAGAAACCAAGGAGGATGAATCATGGAATCATGAACAAGGAACAAGAAACTTTCAATATTCTTCCTTTGGTCCCAGTCCTTTAAAAAGAATTTGCATTGTTACTGGTAAGCAACGTCACTGGCTTGGTTCTTGCCCTGACGGCATCCTTTCCATTGTCCCCAGTGAAGGGTAACTGGCTCATATTTTTTGAAGTAGGTTCTCACTCTAGCCAAGGCTGACCTGGAGTTCCATGCTGGCCTCAAACTCACAGCACTCCTCCTACCTCTGCCTCCCAAGTTCTGGTATTGAAGGCATGTGTTGCCACATTGGGCTCGATGGTGGTAATCTTTTTTTTTTTTTTTTTTTGGAGAGAGACAGAGAGAGAGGGAGAGGGAGACAGGTAGAGATGGGTGCGCCAGCAGCCTCTCAGCTGCTGTGAACGAAATCCAGATGCGTGTGCCCCCTTGTGGTCAAGTGCGGCATTGCACCCTTGCGTCACTTTGCATCTGGCTAAACGTGAGACCTGGAGATTGGAACCGGCGTTCTTAGGCTTAGGAGGCAGGCGCCTTAACCACTAAGCCACCTCTCCAGGTCTGGTGTGTTTTGTTTAAAATATCTTGCTACCCTGACAATCTGTTCCTTGATTCTGTCAAGAACCAGAAGAATTACTATGCGGTAGCTACTGATGTTCTGGCCTCTTACAACTGGGTATCCTCAAGGTTTTAAGTTTTTTCCTCACCTCCCCCCACTCTGCTCCATCTGCCTTTGTCTACCTGTTGTTATCTATGTGTGTTTAGGTTTCAGCTCCACTCTCTCCACTGATACTCAGATCCATAGACCATCCCTTCTGAAGTTCACCCAAGACATGTGTCACAAACGCACCGAGCTTTTCTTCTCTGTGCTCCCAGGTGCCAGCGCTGGCACCTAGAGGAACTACAGGGCTGGGTTTGGGGGACTTGAACATGGAAATGGGAGGACGCCTTAGGAAGTTCAGCCAACACCCTAACTATTGCATTTCTTTGTGGTTAGGAAATTAAATCCTCTTAGGCTTAGCAGGCAGGAGCCTTAACTGCTAAGCCACCTCTCCAGCCCAATGGTGGTAATCATTAATAGCTGCTAAGGCAGTAGCAGTTTCTGTACTAGGACTTCAAACTGTATAAAATTTTTTTGTACCAAACTTTGTATTTTTTATTTTTATTTACTTATTTATTTGAGACAGAGAGAGACAGAGGGAGAGAGAGAGTCAGAGAATTAGCATACCACGGCCTCTAGCCACTGCAAACGAGCTCCAGATGAATGCACCACCACGTGCATCTGGCTTATGTGGGACCTGGAGAATCGAACCTGGGTCCTTAGGCTTCACAGGCAAACGCCTTAACCACTAAGCTATCTCTCCAGCCCTTTGTATTTTCTTTTGTAGTTTGCTGCTCTGTATTTTCCTCTGCCAAACACACTAGTCCATTACATTTAAGTACAACTATGTTTAATTTCTCAGGATGTAAGCAGAACATAGCCAGCCTCTCTGTCAAAATGTCACATAAACTGTTTCTGGTCCAGTTCCCAATAAAGTACTTCCCTGCTGAAATCTCACAAGCTGAGCCTTCAGTCTACTCTGTATTTAGGAATTTCAGCCTTTGCTGGAATGGGTCCATCAAGATCTGCTCACAGCACTGCAAGACTTCTCTCATCCAAATTTACAAATATCCCCATATTCCTCCCACAAACCAGTTCCAAAAGACCAAAAACCACCTGGTCAGGTTCACTATAGCAAAGACCCCACTTCAGGTACCATTTCCTATGCTGGTCTCCTTCACATTGCTGGAACAAAACACCTGACCAGAAGCAGAGCTTATAGAAGGAAATAATTTATTCTGGTTTACAGGTTTGACGGGAAGTTCCTCTTGGCAGGGAAAGCACAGCAGGTGTCACATCTTGTCACAGAAGCATGCATTAAAAATATTTTTATTAATTAATTAATTAATTATTTATTTGAGACAGAGAGAGGGGGAGAGAAAGAGAGTGAGAATGGGCACGCCAGGGTCCAGAGCCACTGCAAACAAACTTCAGACGCATGCACCACCATGTGCATATGGCTTATGTGGGACCTGGAGAATCGAACTGGGGTCCTTAGGCTTCACAGGCAAACGCCTTAACCACTAAGCCATCTCTCCAGCCCCAGAAGCATGAATTTTGAAAAGCAGCAAGAGTGAGGTAGTGGTGCTGGATCTAAAGATACATCTCTACTATCAAGCTCCAGGAGTTGGGAAGTAAGTATGAACCTTAATCACAAAGAAGGCAGATTATGGAGGACATTTTACATTCAAGCCACCACAGCATCCCTTAGAGTTATAACTTGAGAGCCACTAAAATGGTACACATGACTACTGATAAATAAG
The DNA here is from genome assembly GCA_036365145.1 of Orientallactaga sibirica. NCBI lineage: Eukaryota > Metazoa > Chordata > Mammalia > Rodentia > Dipodidae > Orientallactaga > Orientallactaga sibirica. Next base: position 1,862,405 of record JAEOAD010002614.1, on the reverse strand, counting down.
AACAACATTCCTTTAAGAAGCCCATATCCACAGTTACACCTTAATTCTTCTGAGTGCTCTTCTACTTTTAATAGCCTTCAACGCTGTTTCATCCAGGGTCACCCTGAAGTTCTTTAATTCATTAAAGGCAAGGACTCAGCTTTACTTGATGGAGGTTTCTTTTTTTTTTAATTTTTAAAAAAATTATTTTATTTTTGGAGAGACACACAGAGAGAGACAGACAGAGAGGGAGAGGGAGACAGATAGAGATGGGCGCACCAGCAGTCTCTCAGCTGCTGTGAACGAACTCCAGATGCGTGCGCCCCCTTGTGGTCAAGTGTGGCATTGCACCCCTGCGTCACTTTGCATCTGGCTAAACGTGGGACCTGGAGATTGGAACCGCTGGAGATTGGAACCAGCATTTTTAGTCTTAGCAGGCAGGCGCCTTAACCGCTAAGCCATCTCTCCAGCCCTGATGGAGGTTTCTTCAAAGATGGCTGGAACGCCTCTGGCTGCTGGTTCAGTTTGGGGTTGTGTCTCCTCTGGACCAGTGAAAACACGTACCTCAAACTCTAGATACGAAATCCCCAATGTCTTTGGACACAGAGAAATACCAATGGTGGTAAATACCTACATAGAGTCAAAAATTTAATATTTTGATACATTTTTTATTTTTGACTTTAATATTTCAATTCTAAAATTTACATCCCTATGAATGAATCTATCCTTCATTACGGATTCTATGATTGTCAGGCTGTTGGAGATGGATTCCACAGCAGAAGTGCCATGGCCATCTGGACTATGCCCTTTGTTCCTACATAGCAGGTATAAAGAGGAAAGTGTTCACAGGTGAACATGTTCCAAGTAGTCTCAGGTGAACTGATGATCCCATGAGATGGATGAACTCTAAAAGTTTCTCAATTTTTTCCCTGTGTAAATCATGCTGTTTTTCAGTTTTCTTTTTGCTACATTTACATCGCAATGCTCTTGTTTAAGTTCTTAAAAAATCCCCAATGTTTACTAAAATTAGAGACACATCATCATATCTTAATGTACCTTTCACATAATGTTCCTTTCCTCATATGCCTCTTTTTTATTTTATTTTATTTAAAAAAAAAAACGTTTTATTTTATCTTATTTTTTGGAGAGAGACACAGAGATAGACAGAGAGAGAGGGAGGGAGAGGGAGGAAGACAGAGATGGGCGCGCGAGCAGTGTCTCAGCTGCTGCGAACGAAATCCAGATGTGCGCGCCCCCTTGTGGCCAAGTGCGGCATTGCGCCCTTGCGTCACTTTGCATCTGGCTAAACGTGGGACCTGGAGATTGGAACCGCTGGAGATTGGAACCAGCGTTCTTAGGCTTAGCAGGCAGGCGCCTTAACCCCTAAGCCATCTCTCCAGCCCGTTTCCTCATGTGCCTTTTAACAGAAGCACCATGCTGTGGCTCTGGCATTACCAGATAATATTCTAACTCCACTGGCATTTCTGCTCTAAGTTTGATGTGTCTTCAATGAACTGGGACCAATTCTCTTTTACCTATGCTGTCTGAGACATGAGGCAACTTCAGAAATCCTATCACAAGAGCCAAGTCCACATACGACATTTGAAACGTAACACAACACCATAGCTAGGTGAATGCCCCTGAACAGCGATAGGAAATAATAAATACATAACAAATATAACATTGGATGAATTAGTTATAGAGTAGCTGATTTCATATCTTATCTAAAACCTTCAGCACAAATGTTATGCACCTATTACTTATAAACCACCTAAAAAAAAATCTCCAAATTTCATTTTTACATGGGAAAATACTACTTACGTATAAATACTATTTATGTTCATCCCCAATGGAATTTTGTCTCTTCTCAAAAATTTAAAGGGAATATAATTAGGTCCTATCTTTGTAAGTTTTAATAGTGTATTACCAAGAATACACAAAGGTCTTAAGAGCAAGAAACAGAGGATATGACATGGTCTTTAAAGGAAAACAATTATAGCATTATAAGTGGAATAGAAAATATAATTTCAACCTGGAGTTATATTGATTATGTATATAACAAAAATATTGCAAAAAGCTGGAATTAAAAAAAAATTATTGACAACTTCTATACTTACAGACAATAAAATAATAATAATTCCTTCCCCTCCCCTTCACAACTCCACTCTCTGTCATATCCCCTCCCTCTCTCCATTAGTCTCTTTCATTTTTATGTCATTGTCTTTTTCTCCTATTGCGAAGGCATTGCTAGGCACTGCGAGGTCATGGATATTGAGGCTAATCTCTGTCTGGACAGTTGCATTGTAAGGAGTCGTACCCTTCCTTTGGCTCTTACATTCTATCCGCCCCCTCTTCTGCAATGGTCCCTGAGCCTTGGAGGGTGTGACAGAGGTGTTTCAGTGCTGGGCACTCCTCCATCCCTTCTTCTCAGCACTATGTTGTCTTTTGGGTCATCCCAGTGGTCATCGCCATCTGAAAAGAGAAGCTTCTCTAACCAGAAGTGAGAGTAGTGTTAATATGTGAATATGAACATTAAGTGTAGTGCTTTCAGGGCAATTTGGTGAGAAAAATATATGCATTTAGCCAGATGAGAGCAGGCATTATACCCCTAAAGCTCATGATCTCTCCTGCCATAGGCTTTTTAAAAAATACACTTTTATTTATTTTTTTGGCAGGGAAAGAGGGAGAGAGAGAGTGGGCATGCCAGGGCTCCAGCCACTGCAAATGAACTCCAGACGCATGTGCCCCCTTGTGCATCTGGCTAATGTGGGTCCTGGGGAAGCGAACCTGGGTCCTTTGACTTTGCAGGCAAACACATTGACTGCTAAGCCATCCTTCTAGCCCTGCCACAGGCTTTTTAAAAAAATATATTTTATTGGGGGCGGGGGTTTCAAGGTAGGGTCTCACTCTGGTCCAGGCTGACCTGGAATTAGCTATGTAGTCTCAGGGTGGCCTCAAACTCATGGTGATCCTCCTACCTCTGCCTCCCGAGTGCTGGGATTAAAGGCGTACGCCACCACGCCCAGCTTTAAAAAATTATTTTTATTTATTTATTAGAGACAGAGAGGGGGGAGAGAGAGAGTGAGAATGGGTGCACCAGGGCCTCTAGCACTGCAAATGAACTCCATACGTATGTGCCACCATGTGCATCTGGCTTACATGGGACCTGGAGAATTGAACCAAGGTCCTTAGGCTTCATAGGCATGCGTCTTAACTGCTAAGCCATCTCTCCAGCCCCGTGCCATGGGCTTTTGATTAGGTTTTCACTACTAAGCATGCATTTCTTCCCAGAGAGGCGTCCAGTCCAATTAAAGAACAGCTGGTTTCTCCTGGGGCAGATATACCACTATTGCACCCGTTTGGTCAATTGGCCTGTATGGCCAAACTTGAGGCTTCCAGTATCCAGTTTTCACTGCCAATGACTTTTATCTTCCATAGGGCTGTATACAGTGCAGCTTTATTCAGCTTTTAGTTGGATGGACTACAGGTAGATTTTCAGCTCAGCACCAGTTTGATGTCTCAATGACCTTACCACCCAGGCAAGAGATGTCTTCAGCAATAGGGTCTTACCATCTGTTTCTCAAGGGAAACCAAGGGCCTTGGCAATAGCCTGTAATGTTTTGAAGGGAACAGGGACCTCCCTGGCCAACAACTCACTAGAAGTTATCCCGTCCCTGGCACTGAAATTTTTCTAGAGCAATCTATGGCTTCTGGATGTGCCATTGTCCCAAAAAGTAGACCTGTGAAGTCTTATTTAGAATATCTCGAATTTTGATTGCCCACCCCCATCACCCTTCTCTTAATGTCTTCCCCTGGCCTCATTTAAGCCATTCCACTCCCTGTAATCTGTTCCTCTACTGACATATATACAGTATTGTCCCCTAAAGTCCTTCTCTTTCCTCCCTCCCTTATAGTCTTTTCCCAGCTTACTGGCCTGTGCTACCGATTTTTGGTTTCCCCTCACACTCAAGTCGATTCATTTGTAGGTAGGATCCACATGTGAGTGAGAACATGTAATGTTTGACTTTCTGGGCCTGGGTTACCTCACTTTGTATGATCCTTTCCAGATCCATCCATTTCCAAAAGCGAGGATTGTATGGCACAATACAGGCCTGGTCCTAGCCAGACCACATGGCAGAAGAAAACAGGAAGTGGCTTCTGTAAAAATGGTGTTCTGCGCAGGCTTGATGTGACAACAGTTACAGCCCCATGCTCGCGAGAAGTCTACTACGAGATGTCCTGTCCAGAGACAGGCTGTCCTTGATCACCAAAAGGGGACCGCTCCATACAAGGATTAACAGCCCCTTAAACCCTATGTGCATTGTGCTAAATAAACGAGTTTGTGGATTCTCGCTCCCGCTTTCACCCAACTCCCAGAGTCTGTGTTGTGACTCTGCGCTGCTCACCCCAATTCGGCAGAGACCCTATCGTCCCTCCTGAGCTGGCCTTGGGGGGGACCCCAACATCTGGCGGATCTTAAACATAACAATGGTATTGGAGAGTTTCTGTATTTTTCTGTAAGGCTGGTTTGGTCTTCACATATTCCTTCAGCTTGTTTTTGTTGTGGAGTGTCTCATTTTCTGTCTAGTCAGATGAATAGATTTACAGGATAAAGTAACCTTGTTTGACAGGTGTTATCTTTCAGAACTTAGAATGCATCATTCCAAGCCCTTCTGGCTTTTAATTTTGTGGTGAGTGATCTGCTGTGATCCTGATGGGCTTGCCTTTGTAGGTGACTTGATTTTTCTCTCTAACTGCTTTCAGTATATTTTCTTTGAGTTGTGTGTTCTGTAGTTTAATTATAATATGGCAGTGAAAGGTCCTTTGCTGATTTTATCTCTTTGGATTCTATAGGCTTCCTCTATCTGTACTGGTATCACGTTCCCTACTTGGGGGAAGTTTTCTTCTATTTTGTTGAAAATACCTGTTATGCCTTTGGAGTAAAATTCTTCTCCTTCTGTGCTCTGAATTCTTATGTTTGATCTCTTCATAGTGTCCTGAATGTCTTGAAATTCTCATTTATGTTTTCCTGTTAGTTTGTCTTTCTCTTTGTTGGACTGCATTAGAGCTGCCACCTGGTCTTTTACTTTAGCTATTCTGTCCTCTTCTTGATCCATTCTACTGGTGAGATTTTCTACAGAGTTTTCTATGTGACTCACTGTGTTTTTCATTTCTACTATTTGATTGGTATTGTTTTCAATGTTTCTATTTCCTTACTCATGTCCTTTATCAACCTCCTTACTTCATTTCATTAAGTTGGTTTCCTGTGTTGTCCTTCAGGAGTTGGTTTTCTTCTTTCATTTCTTTTTCTTTTTTAAAATATTTTATTTATTTATTTGACAGAGAAAGATGGAGACAGAGAGAGAGAGAGAGGGAGAGAATGGATGCACCAGGACCTCTAGCCACTGCAAACGAACTCAAGATACATGCACCCCCTTGTGCATCTGGCTAAGGTGGAACCTGGGGAATCGAACCTCGGTCCTTTGGCTTTGCAGGCAAATGCCTTAACCACTAAGCCATTCCTCCAGCCCTCTTTCATTTCTTTGAATAGGTATAATAATTTTTTAAAAATCTCTGTCAGGCATTCCATCTAAAGATATGTCACTGGAGGTCATTTCTGATGGACTTATAATTTTGGGTGGGATTATATTGTCTTTTTTGTGTTTCTTCTATTATAATGTAGAGATTTTTACATCTTGAGTTAATTTGATTCTTGGGTTTTCTAATTATGTGCAGTGTTCTGAGCCATGTAAATTTAGCTTTGTATAGGTAATCCCTATTGCCTTTTGCAATGGCTTCCAATCTCACCAATGCTGAGTGCCCACCCTGAGTTCTCTCTCTAGGTGCCAGGTGGCTGGAGGTGAAATGTGTTCTCTGGATGTTCACAGCCCTGACAGTTGGGGCATGGGATGCCATGCAGGGTGCCTGGAGTTGTAACGGAGTTCCTCAGCTCGTCTCATTTGTGTTCTCCTTCAGCAGCTTCTCAGCTGGTCCCTGCTGTCTTCTCCTTCAGGTTTCTTGAGTTTGCAAGGAGACTAATGTGAGTGGAAAATCCCTTCATTTTGTTTCTGCTCCTTCAGCTCTGCACTGCCGGGTTGGGCAGGTGCTTGGACTTGTACCACTGGTACCTTAGCAGGATTCTAACTGGTTTCCTCCTTTCTGGAAGATCCTGGTCTCTTCTGCTTCTCTGCCCCAGTTTATAGTAACGTATACATCTTCACTTTTCGGTAGCAGAGTATGTTTTGGTTTGTTTCTGTTTATTTCCCTCCCTAGGCTTCTTTGGTGTGGCTAGTACGCAGCCATCTTACAGGGAAGTCCCTTGACTCTATTTTCTGTGAGGTAGTGAACAAGAACCTTAAGTACAGTGTGCTATACTACGTGTTATTCAGTGTTATTTTTCCTGTGTGTGTGATGTGGTGTGTGTATGCATGTGCTGATGGATGTGTGCCTTGTGCAACTGGAGACCAGTAGAGGAATTCTGGTGTCCCTCTCCACCACTCTTCGTGTACTTCAATTAGAAGGGATCTCTCCCACATTTCAAGCTGCCATTTTTTAGTTCGGTAAGCCCTATCAATTCTTCAACTTCCATACCACCCACACTGGGGTTACATACATGCATGAAAATGCCTAGATTTTTACATCAGCTGTGGACATGTCAGTGGTCTGGTCCAAGAGTCCCTCATTCTTCTTTTTTTTTCTTTTTTTTTGGTTTTTTTTTTCGAGGTAGGGTCTCACTGTAGCCCAGGCTGACCTGGAATTCACTATGTAGTCTCAGGGTGGCCTCAAATTCACGGCGATCCTCCTACCTCTGCCTCCTGAGTGCTGGGATTAAAGGCGTGTGCCATCATGCCTGGCTAGGAAAGATATATTTTGCTTGCACACTCCCTTCTGAGGGGAAACAAGACATGATATGGAGCATATCCTTGAAATTTCTGGTTTCTTTCTTGGGGTGCTAAAAAGAATGGAACAGGCATCCAACTCCATCTTGTTTTAGGGCTGTTGAAGGGAATGAACTCCTTATTGCCTCCTCCAGAGAACAAATGGGAAGAGCAAGATAGACAGATAGGGTCTCACATACATCAGAGCTGGCCTCCCATGTATCTGGGGATGATCCTGCATGTCTGATCCTTCTGCCTCCACTTTCTAAGCAATCAGATTAAAGGCAAACACCCATGCCTGGTTTTATGTGCTGTATAATTTGAATGCTATGTTCAAAGCCACTGAAAATAGAAACTACAGACCATTAGACATGTCCCTGGAATAAGTTCAATAGGTCTTAGAAATTCCAGTTCAAGCTGGGTGTGATGGCACACACAAATCCTAGCACTCGGGAGGGTGAGGTAGGAAGACTGCTAAGAATTTGAGACCAGATTACAGACTGAATTACAGGTCAGCCTGGACTAGAGTGAGACCTTACTTTGAAAAAAATAAAAAAACAATATAAATGAGGGCTGGAGAGATGGCTTAGTGGATAAGGTGCCTGCCTGCTAAGCCTAAGAACCCGGTTCCAATTTCCAGGTCCCATGTTTAGTTAGATGCAAAGTGACACAAGGGCGCAATGCCGTACTTGCCCACAAGGGGGTGAACACATCTGGATTTCGTTCACAGCAGCTGAGACTGCTGGCGTGCCCATTCTGTCTCCTTCTCCCTCTCTGTCTGTCTGTCTCTCTCTCTCCAAAAATAAATAAAATAGTTAAAAAAAAAACCAATACAAATGAATAAATAAATATAAATTTTATAAAAAGGAAAGAAATTCCAGTTGAAAAGAGGTCATCGCCATGCCTGAAGCCAAAATATCAATAATAAAAATGGTGGAAAATGCACTAAAAAAATTATTTTAATTACCTGAACTGCCTGTAATAATGCTTAAGGATTGGAAGGAGAACACAAAGACATAACTGAAGAGAATGCAAGGAAAATGACTGCATAAGAGAGAACATAAACCAGATAACGAATACAGAATGGAAAGTACAACTGAAAGAGCTTAAAAATGCCACAGTGAGGGCTGGAGAGATGGCTTAGGGGTTAAGGCACCTGCCTCCTAAGCCTAAGAACACTGGTTCCAATCTCCAGCGGTTCCAATCTCCAGGTCCCACATTTAGCCAGATGCAAAGTGAGGCAAGGGTGCAATGCCACACTTGACCACAAGGGGGCGCACGCGTCTGGATTTCATTCACAGCAGCTGAGAGACTGCTGGTGTGCCCATCTCTGTCTGTCTCCCTCTCTGTCTCTCTCTCTCTCTGTGTCTCTCTCTGTGTGTCTCTCTCCAAAAAAAAAAAAATCATTTAAAAAAATGCCACAGTGAGACCCAAAATAGAAGATTTAACACAGATGACACCACATGCAACCTCAGCAAACATGAAGGCTGGTCCTGTGTAAGAGAAGTATCAACACAGAAAGTAGAACTGAAAGGAGTATAGAGTATGTATGAGACACGTCAACTGCGATAAAAGAAAAGAAGAAGCCAGGTCTTGGCTGCATGTCTGTATCCTAGCCCACAGGAAAGGAAGTTGGGGGGAGCTGGAGTTACACAGGGATTTCAAAGCTGCTCTGGGTTATTTGCAAAGAAAAAAATGAGAGAGAAGAAAGGAGAGGAGGGCGAGGAAGTAGAGGAGGGGAGGGGAAGGAAAATAAAAATATTAGGAAACATCTTCAACTATTTTAACACATGGAGTTTAAATGAACTCCATCTTTGATAACCCCAATGCAACCACATAAGAATAATCCAGCTATCAAAAGTTAAAAGGAGGGTTGGAGAAATGGCTTAATGGTTAAGGCACTTTCCTGCAAAGCCAAAGGACCCAGGTTTGATGCCCCAGGAGCCATGTAAACCAGATGCACAAGGAGCACATGTGTCTGCAGTTTGTTTGCAGTGGTTAGAGGCCCTGGCATGCCCATTCTCTATCTGCCTCTTTCCTCTCTCTCTCTCTCGATCTGCTTTGCAAATAAATAGATATATTTTTTTAAGTTAAAAGGAAAGAGCTGGGTGTGGTGGTGCAAGCCTTTAATCCCAGCACTCGGGAGGCAGAGGTAGGAGGATGGCCTTGAGTTCGAGGCCAGCCTGAGACTACAGAGTGAATTCCAGGTCAGCCTGGGCCAGAGTGAGACCCTACCTAAAATAAAATAATAACAATGTCAGGCATGGTGGTGCACACACCTTTAATCCCAGCACTTGGGAAGCAGAGGTAGGAGGATCACTGTGAGTTCGAGGCCACACTGAGACTACATAGTGAATTCCACGTCAGCCTGGGCTAGAGTGACACCCTACCTCGAAAAGCAAAAAAACAAAAAAAAGGAAAAATTTTGAGAAGACACACTGTCATCAGCCTGGTGTGGTGACATACCAAAGGTGGACACAAAAGAACACACATGAAGGCGGGCATGGTGGTGCATGCCTTTAATCCCAGCATTTGGGAGGCAGGGGTAGGATGATCGCCATGAGTTCAAGGCCAGCCTGAGACTACAGAGTGAATTCCAGGTCAGCCGGGGCCAGAGTGAGACCCTACCTAAAATAAAATAATAACAATGTCAGGCATGATGGTGCACACGCCTTTAATCCCAGCACTCAGGAGGCAGAGGTAGGAGGATTGTCTTGAGTTCAAGGTCAGCCTGAGACTACAGAGTGAATTCCAGGTCAGCCTGGCTTCAGTGACACCCTACCTCGAAAAAAGAAAACAAAAAAAAAGGAGATCGGAAGAGCAAATCGGAAGTACAATGGATGTGTACGTAAGAAATACATGAAACTGGTGCATCTAAAACCCTGTAATTTCATAAGAAAAAACGAAATTGGTCTCTCATCTGAGTGTTTCTTTGTAGCTGGTCAGAACACACTCCCAGCTCCGCATGTGGACTATGAGGAGCGCGCCCTCTGCTCACTGACATGTGGGACTGCCAACATGTGCCAACATGCCACAACACCGTGGCAAGGAAATAGAGGAAAATGAGGACAATAGACACGTGGATAGAAAGCCTCATTCCAGGAAGTTCGCCAGGAACTCACAGTTTACAGTGCTCAGGCCTCTCTCCCTTCAATGTCGTCCAACAGTGAGTCGGCAGATAGCAAATCACAGGATATTGGGAGAACATTTACATGGACACCAGAAAAAATATATGTTGAAAGTGGAAGAAAGGTACATTATTTGGGGCCAGGGGCCAAAATGGTTCATTAAATACTGCTGAGGGCTGGAGAGATGGCTTAGGGGTTAAGGTGCCTGCCTGCTAAGCCGAAGAACCCTGGTTCCAATCTCCAGGTCCCACGTTTAGCCAGATGCAAAGTGACACAAGGACGCAATGCCGCACTTGCCCACAAGGGGGCGCACGCATCTGGATTTCATTCACAGCAGATGAGAGACTGCTGGAGCACCCATCTCTGTCTGTCTCCCTCTCCCTCTCTCTGTCTGTCTCTCTCCAAAAATAAATAAAGTAAAAGAAAAAAAATTTTTAAAAATACTGCTAAAAATTCTAACTCGTCCCCTTAGTGAAAGGTGGAGTCTAACTGTCCTGCACTTCAATTGTGGCTGCTCTTCCTGATGTGCCTAGACTAAAAATGGATAGACTGAACCTTAAGAAAATTGACATTTTCTTCCTGTGTCCCGTGGACAAAAATCTGTGGAAGAAGCTGACAAACCTGATTACCAGACTGTGGGGAAGTCAGATGTAGATGCTAAGAAAGGCCCCGACCCCTCATCACTGCCTGCAGCTGACCTTGCAGTTGAGACTAGTTAAGGACTGCAGAGGGGGACCATGGCAACAGGATGGAAGTTTTTTTTTTTTTTTTTTGAGGTAGGGTTTCACTCTATTCCAGGCTGACCTGGAATTCACTCTGTATTCTCAGGGTGGCCTCGAACTCATGGCGATCCTCCTACCTCTGCCTCCTGAATGCTGGGATTAAAGGCGTGCACCACCACGCCTGGCTTAGGATGGAAGTTTTCTATTAAAATGGTGAGGATCTGGAGAGATGGCTTAGCGGGTAAGGGGCTTGCCAGCAAAGCTAAAGGACCAGGTTCATGGCCCCAGTACCCACGTAAGCCAGATGCACAAGGTAGCGCATACGTCTGGAGATTTTTGCAGTGGCTAGAGGCCCTGGTGCACTCATTTTCTCTTTCTCTCTCTCTCTACCTTTCTCTTTCTCAAATAAATAAATAAAATGGAAAGGACAAATTGGAAAAATTCACAGAAAAACAAAAGGAACCATCAGAGCATAACAACCAATACAAATTATATCTAGAAGATGACAAACATTGTCTTCAAATATGACAGAAAGCTCAAGAAAGGCAATGGACCTCTGTTTTTTTTTTTTAAAGAAAGATGGTTTTTATTTATTTATATATTTGGCAGAGAGAAAGAAGAAGGGGGAGAGACAGAGAGAGAGAGAATGGGCACGCCAGGGCCTCCAGCCACTGCAAATGAACTCCAGATGCATGTGCCACCTCGTGCATCTGGCTAACATGGGTCCTGGGGAATCGAACCTGGGTCCTTTAGCTTTGCAAGCAAACGCCTTAACTGCTAAGCCATCCCTCCAGCCCCCCTTCTCTGTTTTAGATAATGTAAAGCAGGATGTTATTATTTTCCTGCAGTTTAATGACATTGAATGGGAAGTATCAGTGTCTTTCATAATAGTTATAATATAAAGAAAATATTGATATTGAAGAGGTGGTTGAAGTTAATGTTTCTTTTAACCACTGAATCCAAAGACAACAGGAGTAACACCCCAAACTCTTATTTCCCGCACAGAACTCTGTACCCAGAACCTCGAGTTTTGTTTTGTTTTTTAATTTTAATTTTAATTTTTTATTTGAGGGGGAGAGAGAAAGGGAGAGGAAGAGACAGACTCAGAATGGGCGTGCCAGGGCCTCCAGCCACTGCAAAGCAGCTCCAGATGCATGAGTCACTTTGTGCAGCTGGCTTAGGACAGTCCTGGGGAATCGAACCCAGGTCCTTAGGCTTTGCAGGCAGGCGCGTTAACCGCTGAGCCATCTGCCCTGCACTGCACCGCGGGCACCTCGCTCGCAGGCCCAGGCTCGGCCCCGCCCACCCGGGTCACGTGCGCGCTCAGCCCCGCCCCCGGCTTCCGCGCACGCGCAGCTGCGAGGAGCCTGCGGACAGAGCGCGGCGCCACGGCTCGCAGAGCCTCGGCCTGCTGACCCCGTGACCCCACGGCTTGCAGAGCCTCGGCCTGCTGACCCCGCGACCCCGGCCTCGCCTCGAGCCCCGCCCGCCCCGAGTCCATCCCAGCCCGACCCACCTTCATGGTGGACGACGGACCCGCCGCCAACGCCGCCGCCGACTTCCCGGGGCCGCCGAGCGCGTGTGCGCGTGCGCCGAGTCCCGCTGCGACGTCACCGCCGCCGGACTACATTGCCCACAAGCCCTTGCGCGGGCGCCGGAAGAGGACAGTCTTGTCTATTTCGTGGGGCGTCAATCACTCCTGCTGGGTGGAGGTGAGGGTGGACGGAACCAGCTGTCTCCATAGGAAATGCCAGCGAAAGTGGAGTTCTCTCTCTTTTTTTAATTTAAAAAAAATTTTTTTTTGGTTTTTCCAGGTAGGGTCTCACTCTAGCCCAGGCTGACCTGGAATTCACTATGTAGTCTTAGGGTGGCCTCGAACTCTCGGTCATCCTCCTACCTCTGCCTCCCTAGTGCTGGGATTAAAGGCGTGCGCCACCACGCCAGGCTTCTTTTTTTCTTTTTATTTTTTTAAAATTTTATTTGAGAAAGAGAATGAGGCAGAGAGAATGGGCGCTCCAGGGCCTCCAGCCTTTGCAAAGGAGTTCCAGACGCTTGGAGCACTTTGCATCTGGCTTACGTGGGTCCTGGGGAATTGAACCTCCGTCCTTTGGTTTGCAGGCTCAGTCGCTTAACTGTCTCTCCAGCGCAGACTTCTCTTTTACTTCCCACACTCACTCAAGGAATGGGTTGAGATGGTCGAATGGGAGAAGACCCTCTCACAATAACTTATATTAGTTTGACTCGCTCTGGTCGTTTTTATTGTTTAAAACTCATTGTCCAGCTACAGAGATGCCTTAGCGGTTAAGGTGCTTGCATGAAAAGCCAAAGACCCAGGTTCGATTCCCCAGTACCCAGGTAAAGCCAGATGCACAAGGTGTTGCATGAGTCTGGAGATTGTTTGCAGTGGCTGGAAGCCCTGCATGTTTATTCTCATTCTGTCAATCTCTCTCTCTCTCCCTCTGTACCTGGCCCCTCTCTCAAATAAATAAATCATTTTATTATACATACTTACTATAGCACTGAAAATTCACACTGACTCAATTTTACTTAAAAATAGTTAAGCTGGGCTGGAGAGATGGCTTAGCGGTTAAGGCGCCTGCCTCCTAAGCCTAAGAACGCTGGTTCCAATCTCCAGCGGTTCCAATCTCCAGGTCCCACGTTTAGTTAGATGCAAAGTGACGCAAGGGCGCAATGCTGCACTTGACCACAAGGGGGCGCACGCGCCTGGAGTTCGTTCACAGCAGCTGAGACACTGCTGGCGTGCCCATCTCTATCTCTCTCCCTCTCTCCCTCTCTCTCTCTCTCTCTCTCTCTCTCTCTCTCTCTCTCTCTCTCTCAAAGAAATAATAAAAAATAAAAAGTTTAAAAAAAAATCAGATGTGGGGGCTGGAGAGATGGCTTAGGGGTCAAGGCGCCTGCCTCCTAAGCCTAAGAACACTGGTTCCAATCTCCAGCGGTTCCAATCTCCAGGTCCCACGTTTAGCCAGATGCAAAGTGAGGCAAGGGCTGCAATGCCGCACTTGACCACAAGGGGGCGCTCACATCTGGATTTCGTTCACAGCAGCTGAGAGACTGCTGGCACGCCCATTCTCTATCTGTCTCCCTCTCTCTCTGTCCCTCTCTAAAAAAATGAAATAAAATAAAAAATAATTTAAAAAAATTAAAAAAATAGTTAACCTATGTCTTTTCAGTCCCCACGAGGTGTCATTTATCTCCTTTCCAATCAGCAAACTAATTCTGATGCGCCTCTCTGCCTTGACTGGGCTAGCATTTGTGGCACATACCTCTAAAGACACGTGAGCACCTGCACAAAAGCTGTTTGGACATGAAGTTACAAGTCAGGAGCAGAATAAAACCGTGCTTGTTTCTAGTGTATGCGTTGTGAGGGCCAGCTAGAACCTGCCAAAACCAGCTTTGTTTCTTTTTCCCAGAGCCCTGTCCCTTCCTCTCATATAGTCAGTTGACCATCCATTTCATACCCAGCCATAAGCCATTTTAACGTTAAGATCCGCTTTAGCTATAACATCCTCAAAGCAAGGACAGAAGGCAAAATCACACAATTTCACGGTTCCCTTCCATAAGTGCCTGGGAAATTTCTTTCCCCTACTCTCAGTGGAGTCGTTTGTGAAGTTGGAAGAACTAGTAGGAGGTAGGAGGTCTGTATAAGTGGTTCACTAGAGGGCAGACCTGGAGGTTGGATAGCCGGAACCCACTTCTAGTTTACTTTCTTTTTTTACATTTTTTATTTATTTTTTATTTCTGGAGAGAGACACAGAGAGAGACAGAGAGGGAGAGGGAGACAGATAGAGAATGGGTGCACCAGCAGTCTCTCAGCTGCTGCGAACGAACTCCAAATGCATGCGCCCCCTTGTGGTCAAGTGCGGCATTGCGCCCTTGCGTCACTTTGCATCTGGCTAAATGTGGGACCTGGATACTGGAACCTGGGTCCGTAGGCTTTACAGGCATGCACCTTAACTGCTAAGCCATCTCTCCAGCCCATGGCTTTTTTAAAAATGTGGTTTTATTTATTTTTGGAGAGAGACACAGAGAGAGGAAGACAGAGATGGGCGCACCAGCAGCCTCTCAGCTGCTTAGAACGAACTCCAGACGCGTGCACCCCCTTGTGGTCAAGTGCGGCATTGCGCCCTTGCATCACTTTGCATCTGCCTAAACGTGGGACCTGGAGATTGGAACCGCTGCAGATTGGAACTGGCGTTCTTAGGCTTAGCAGGCAGGCGCCTTAACCACTAAGCCATCTCTCCAGCCCTAGTTTACTTTCTTTTCCTGATGAAACGTGACCTGCCATGTATTCCTCACAGTGATGGACTGACCATCCATTTTAAAGTAAGATGAAATAAATAATTTCCTTTCTTAGGCAGCTTCTAGTACAGCTACCTGGCCACAGCAACAAGAAAGTCATTTTAGATAGGAAAATAAGAACCATGTTATTTTGGAGAAATGAGTTCAGTGCAGTGTGTGGTTAATAGTGAGAACTTGACTATTTTAAAATCATCTTTTATTTCATGAATTCTTCTCAAAAGATACATATATATCCACCAATACACCTAGAACTGAGTCCTAAAGTTTACCATTAGATTGTAATATTTGTGTATTTCATCTAAATAAATATCAAAATTTGCATGTGATTTATAGACCAAAATGAATGCTATGTTAAAAATATTATATTGTAAAGCTTAATACAACTCAAGATTATATATATATATTTTGGAGACAGAGAGGAAGAGGGAGACAGATAGAGATGGGCGCGCCAGCAGTCTCTCAGCTGCTGTGAACAAAATCCAGATGTGTGCGCCCCCTTGTGGTCAAGTGCAGCATTGCGCCCTTGTGTCACTTTGCATCTGGCTAAACGTGGGACCTGGAGATTGAAAGCAGCGTTCTTAGACTTAGGAGGCAGGCGCCTTAACCGCTAATCCATCTCTCCAGCCCATCCACAAGTAATTTTTAAAAGGGGAATGAATATACATGACAGATAGAAAAAAATCCTTCCAAGCATTTGAAGGGTACTGACATTGAAAAGACTGCAGGTCCTTCCCCTCCTCTTCAGTACTATATAAGGGGCGTCTATATGGGTGGCGTCTATATGGGTGGTGTCTATATGGGTGGTGTCTATGAGTGGCCTGTAGCTCCTTAAAATGAACAATATTGATGCATGTGACATGCTATTCAAAGCACAACAGGGACAATGCATTAGTAACCACTCAGATTTACTTTTTAAAAACTAATACATTTCACATACAATGCTTCAAAATCCAGCGTATGGGCTCAAAAAAAATTAACTGAAAATTTCTGTGGCACATCTGAGTATTGTGCTTCATTCAGCTTTCAAAAGTGAGGCTATACTATGCATACATAAAAAATTGATATCCCAACGGAAATGTTATATGCACGATTCTATGGTCTGTGATGATTTCTTTGTATCACATCAAACAGGGATGTCAGGTAAATTGTAAGCATTATCTTGTCACATTACATATATTCTTTAGATTTTTCTTGTACAATAATTGTAGCTGTATGAGCAAAGGTTTCCTTACACGTAAATTTACACAAATTTTTGCAATATAACTAATCTCTGCACATATAATTTTTTAGTCATTCCATGTATAAAATTTCCATCCACTATGAATTCACCAGTGACTAATGAGGATCAGTTTTCTACGACAGACCTTGCCACCTTCGCTGTATTTGCAGGATTTCTCGACAAGGCAGATTCTCTCAGCTTCAGATGTGAATAATAAGGGATTTTCCATATTTCAATTTGTGGACTTTTCCATGTGTGTGAGTTTTTTTTTTTCTTTTGGAGAGAGAGAGGGAGAGGAGGACAGATAGAGATGGGCGCGCTAGCAGCCTGTCAGCTGCTGCGAACGAACTCCAGATGCGTGCGCCCCCTTGTGGTCAAGTGCGGCATTGCGCCCTTGCGTCACTTTGCATCTGGCTAAATGTGGGACCTGGAGATTGGAACTGCTGGAGATTGGAACCAGCGTTCTTAGGCTTAGCAGGCAGGTGCCTTAACCCCTAAGCCATCTCTCCAGCCCTCGTGTGTGAATTTTTGATACTGTCTAAGCGTCCGTCAACTGTTAACACTATACCTGCTTTGTTTTGTTTTGTTTTGTTTTGTTTTGTTTTTGGTGTTGTGTTGCAATATCATGAAAGGCCTTCCCATCTTCCTACTATTTCTAAGGTTTCTCCCTGGTATGGATGCGGTGGTGCGAATAAAGGCAGAACAGTTATTAAAAGCTTTACCGCACTCCTCGCATTTGTAAGGCCTCTCTCCCGTGTGAATCCTGTGATGATAATGAAGGTACGAGGACGAGTTAAAGGCCTTGCCACAGTCATGACATTTATAGGGTTTCTCGCCAGTGTGGATCCTGAGGTGCTGAGTCAGGCTGGAGGAGTGGTTGAAGGCTTTCCCACACTCTCGGCACGCGTAGGGTTTCTCTCCCGTGTGAATGGTTTGGTGTTGAATGAGGTTGGAAGAATGGTTGAAGGCTTTCCCACACTCTCGGCACGTGTAGGGTTTCTCTCCCGTGTGAATCCTCTGGTGTCGATTGAAGGTTGAACAAACGGAAAAGGCTTTGCCGCAGTGTTCACACTTGAAGGGCTTCTCCCCAGTGTGAAGTCTCTGATGATAATTAAGGTTTGAAGAACAGGGAAAGGCTTTGCCACATTCTTTACACTTGAAGGGTTTCTCGCCGGTGTGAATTCTCTGATGCTTATTCAGGTAGGACGAGCAGTTAAAGGCCTGGCCGCACTCCTCACACCTGTAAGGCTTCTCCCCGGTGTGAATTCTCTGGTGCTGGCCCAGGCTTGACGAACATTTGAACGCTTTCCCGCAGTCTTCACACTTGTAGGGTTTCTCCCCGGTGTGAATTCTCTGGTGTTTGGTCAGTGTCGCACAAACATTAAAGGCCTTGCCGCACTCTGCACACTGGTACGACTTCTCCCCGGTGTGGATGATCTGGTGTTTTGAGAGAGCTGTGCGAAAATTAAAGGCCTTGCCGCACTCTGCACACTGGTACGGCTTCTCGCCGGTGTGGATGATGTGGTGCTTTGAAAGGGATGTGCGGAAACTGAACGCCTTGCCACACTCTTCACACCTGTACGGTTTCTCCCCGGAGTGGACCCTTCGGTGTTGAGTGAGGGCTGAACAGCTAATGAAGGCTTTCCCGCAGTCTGCACACCTGTACGGTCTCTCTCCAGTGTGGATCTTTTGGTGTTGATTCAGTTTGGAAGCACAGCTGAAAGCTTTCCCGCACTCTGCACACTTGTACGGCTTCTCTCCCGTGTGCACGATCCTGTGCGTGGACAGTCTTGAGTGGACATGAAAGCCCCTGCCACATTCTTCACAGATGTATGCTTTCTCTCTACTGTGAATTTTCTGGTGGCGGATAAGGACTGAATTCCGATCAAAGGCCTTGCCACATTCTGTACATTTGTAAGGTCTTGTATCTGTTGAGTAAAGGTTGAGATATCAAAAAAGGTGCAGCCGCATTCTTTCCACCCATAATGCTTATTTTTAGTAGGATAATATCATTGTTAGGTGCATTTAGATATAATTTACCCTCAAATGGCAAAATATATACATGCCCACACCTGTGATCAGGATAGGGTTATTGAGAAAATACAACAGATGGAAACCTCAGAACCTTCCACTGAAATGAGATGAAGACAATACGGGAAAGATAAATTTGTATAATTTCCAAAATTAAATAGGCAATTTGCAATACCGATAAAAATAGCTCTCAATGATGTTACACAAAAATAAAATAGCCCATTATACAGGCATAGATATTGGATTGGATATATATGAAAAATCTAAAATAGAAGAATTTGTAAATCAAGAGGTTGAATGGTAGAATGACAGATTGGATTGAGGCCGAAGAACATTTTTTGTTTGAGAGAGACACAAAGAGAGAGAGACAGAGAGAGAGGGAGAGGGAGACAGATAGAGATGGGCGCACCAGCAGTGTCTCAGCTGCTGTGAATGAACTCCAGACGCGTGCGCCCCTTGTGGTCAAGTGTGGCATTGCACCCTTGTGTCACTTTGCATCTGGCTAAACGTGGGACCTGGAGATTGGAACCGGGTTCTTTGGCTTAGGAGGCAGGTGCCTTAACCCCTAAGCCATCTCTCCAGCCCAGATGTTTTCTTATTTTATGCTGTCCTAAAGTTTACAGTAATGCAAACTGCCATCCAATCACAATATATGGGTGACATGTAAACATGTCAACTCATGTGAGGGAATTCAGACAAAGAATTAATGAAACACAGAAAATGGAATTCTAAAATAAGAAAAGAGAGCTGAGCGTGGTGGTGCACGCCTTTAATCCCAGCACTCGGGAGGCAGAGGTAGGAGGATCGCTGTGAGTTCGACGCCACTCTGAGACTACAGAGTGAATTCCAGGTCAGCCTGGGCTATAGTGAGACCCTACCTCAACAAAACAAAATAAACAAACAACAACAACAACAACAAAAAGAGAATATTGAACCCATGAAACACTGAAAAAATATCAAAGTATTTTTACAAATCCTCTAGACATGTATTAGTTATGATTATCTACACTCATGGACATGCATGTTAAATAATCCACAGTGTCCTAAGAACACATAATAGGCATTCATAGGGAGCAGGGATGAGACCATTTTAACTAATGACCATGTGAGTGAAATTACAGAAACATTTTAAAATTTACTGCTTGTTTATTTGCATGGGTGTGTTTATGTCTGGGCATGCCAGGGCCTCTTCCCATGACGAATGAACACTGGATACTTGTGCCACTCTCTGTAGTTGGCTTACATGGGTGGCCTGGGACTCAAAACAAGCAGGCATGCTTTGCAACTGCCTTTAACCACTGAGCAATCTTCCCAGCCCCAAGAAACTTATTTTTGCTATTACTGTATAATGGCTAGATGTACTGATCTTTAGAAAGGTGTGCAAATTTTTTGAGGTCTACAAAACAATGAAAAGTCTATCATAATTTAGACCCTCACAGCCAAAATAATAACTTCAGAGGGCACTATAAATACATGAAGTGACCCCTGGGACGAAGGGAGGAGAATTAAAGGACTCAAAACATGAAGAGCAAACGAGACTCCTAAAACAATGAGTTTTTTTTTCTTTGGAGAGAGACAGACTGACAGAGAGAGACAGACAGACAGAGAGGGAGAGGGAGACAGAGATGGGCGCGCCAGCAGCCTCTCAGCTGTTGTGAACGAAATCCAGACGCATGTGCCCCCTTGTGGTCAAGTGCGGCATTGCACCCTTGCGTCACTTTGCATCTGGCTAAACATGGGACCTGGAGATTGGAACCACTGGAGATTGGAACCAGCGTTCTTAGGCTTAGCAGGCAGGCGCCTTAACCACTAAGCCATCTCTCCAGCCCAATGAGCTTCTTTTTTGTGTGATTTTTTTTTTTCTGGAGCTGAGGACTGAACCCAGGGCCTTGCACTTGCTTGGCAGCTGCTCTTCCACTCACCTAAACCCCCAACTCTGAAAGAGAGCTTCTGAACCCACGTGTCACATCCTGCTATGCTGTTGGGTCTTTGGATCTCTCACTTGAGTCCTCCACCACAGTTATTCTTACATACCTGGATGTGTGGCTACAGTCCCACGTTTCTTCACTCTGCAAGACTCACGTTGTTCCAGAAATGTGACCAGGTGTGGCGTGGAGACAGCAAGACCTGCTTGGAAGAGAAAGTACAAGGAGGCACGTATGTCATTCGTGTGGAAATAAGCATTGCCATGCCAGTATTGCACTTGCAAGAAAAGGGGAAATATAATGAGAGACTATAGAAAACTTTTGTTAAATGTTTCCTGACATATATATTGAAAGATAAGAATTTATACTTTGTAGGTCCCACGTCTCATTGACAAGTGCAAAAATCTTGAAGCCAGCTGGGCGTGGGGGTGCACGCCTTTAATCCCAGCACTTGGGAGGCAGAGGTAGGAGGATCGCCAAGAGTTCGAGGTCACCCTGAGACTACATAGTGAATTCCAGGTCACCCTGGACCAGAAAAACCAAAAACCAAAAAAAAAAAAAAAAAAAAAAATTGAAGCTGGGCTGGAGAGATGGCTTAGCGGCTAAGGCGCCTGCCTGCTAAGACTAAGAACTCCGGTTCCAATCTCCAGTAGTTCCGATCTCCAGGTCCCACGTTTAGCCAGATGCAAAGTGACGCAAGGGTGCAATGCTGCACTTGACCACAAGGGGGCGCACACATCTGGATTTCGTTCACAGCAGCTGAGACACTGCTGGCGCGCCCATCTCTATCTGTCTCCCTCTCCCTCTCTCTCTGCCTCTCTTTACAAAATAAATAAATATATAAATAAATTAATTTGGGCTGGAGAGATGGCTTAGCGGTTAAGGCGCCTGCCTCATAAGCCTAAGAATGCTGGTTCCAATCTCCAGTGGTTCCAATCTCCAGGTCCCACGTTTAGCCAGATGCAAAGTGACGCAAGGGCGCAATGCCACACTTGACCACAAGGGAGCGCACGCGTCTGGATTTCGTTCACAGCGGCTGAGAGACTGCTGGCGCGCCCATCTCTATCTGTCTCCCTCTCTCTCTCTCTCTCTCTCTCTCTCTCTCTCTCTCTCTCTCTCTCTGTGTGTGTGTGTGTCTCTCTAAAAAGAAAACCTTGAAGCTGAGGGGTAAGTAGCACCTTATTATATGTGTTCCTCCAGACCATGCCACTGAATGTCTGAAATCAGCACTACCGTGAAGGATACATACTTTCAAAAAAATGAAGAGGTTGAGATCCCAAGAGGCAATTTTATAAAACTGGTCTTATACTATGAACCCCTCGTGTTTCCTTAGAAGCAAGAATCTGACACTTTTCAGCTTCGTGGCGTATGTCCCATGAGACCTTCTACAAAGAAAGGAAGTAAGTGTTGACAGTGAAGTAAGAATTCAGAATGGAGGAAGCCTCACCCAGGTCAACAAGGTTTCTGTAGTTCTCCAACATCACCTCCCTGTACAAATCCCACTGAGCAGGGTCCAGACATTCCCACTCCTCCGGAGAGAAATCAATGGCCACATCCCCGAATGACAGCAGCTCCTGAAATTAAACGAAGAGCATAAATTAAGTACCCGAATAAAATAGCAATATTAGGGCTGGAGAGATGGCTTAGCGGCTAAGGCGCCTGCCTGCTAAGCCTAAGAATGCTGGTTCCAATCTCCAGCGGTTCCAATCTCCAGTGGTTCCAATCTCCAGGTCCCACGTGTAGCCAGATGCAAAGAGATGCAAGGGCGCAATGCTGCACTTGACCACAAGGGGGCGCATGCGTCTGGATTTTGTTCACAGCAGCTGAGAGACTGCTGGTGCACCCATCTCTATCTGTCTTCCTCTCCCTCTCTCCGTCTATCTCTCTGTCTCTCTCTCCAAAAATAAATAAAAAATAATTTAAAAATATTTTGAAAAATAGCAATATTAATCGCCTATAGACCAATAAATAAACCCCTATCATGTGTTGCGAATAAAATTTTCCATTTTGCCTAAGATAAAGCAAAAGTTTCTGACACAGCAGAGTAATTAACAAGATACTTGTATGTTCAATGAGGTTATCTCAGTCACTATCCAGGTTTAAGGATGATCTAGTAAACTCATATACGTATTACAGTTTAGTAAAATATGAAGTATAACATGAAGTGAAACACAAGAAAATGGATTATGTGTGTATATGTGTGTATATTCGTACTACACAGCACAACTTGTATATATTTCTTACACATAAAAATACTTCTCAACTTTATATATATAAAATCATGTACAGCAAATGCAGTTAAAATTCAGATTCTGAAGGAGTAAGTCTGCCCTGAGGTCTGGGTTTCTAAATATCTCCCAATTGCAGAAGTGATGCCAGCAACAGCATAAGAAAGGATGTTAGTTTGAATAGCTAAAATGCACAACAAGAAAGGAAGAATTCATAGATAAAACTGAACTGAAAGAATTTTTAAGTTTGAACATTTGCAGAAATAGCAACTTTAGCAATAACATTTAAGAATATTTCTAGGGCTGGAGAGATGGCTTAGCGGTTAAGGCGCCTGCCTCCTAAGCCTAAGAACGCTGGTTCCAATCTTCAGGTCCCACGTTTAGCCAGATGCAAAGTGACACAAGGGTGCAATGCCACACTTGACCACAAGGGGGCGCACTCATCTGGATTTCGTTCACAGTGGCTGAGACTGCTGGCACACCCATCTCTATCTGTCTCCCTCTCTCTCTCTGTCTGTCTCTCTGTGTGTCTCTCTCCAAAAATAAATAAAATTAAAAAAAAATAAAAATAAAGAATATTTCTAATATGCTAGCCATCCTTATAAGTTTTTCATTTCCTTACTTTCTTTCATTTTTTCTCTTCCACTCACCCCTCATTCATACAGGTAGTCAAACATCTGCTATGTTCCAAAAGCAGGGTTTGGATTCATGACCCTATATTCTCTTGGACTCTAGAATTTCCAGCATTATCAACTTGTGACACCATACTTAGTTTTTAGTGTATGCTGTCCCAAAAGAATCTATGGGAAGCCAGGTGTGGTGGCGCACGCCTTTAATCCCAGCACTGGGGAGGCAGAGGTAGGAGGATCGCCGTGAGTTTGAGGCCACCCTGAGACTACAGAGTTAATTCCAGGTCAGCCTGGGCCAGAGATCCTACCTCGAAAAACAAAAAACATAAACAAAACAAACAAACAAAAAATGATAATCTATGGAAGCAATATTTTCCTGTTCCCTTTCTTTCTTTCTTTCTTTTTTTCTTTCTTTCTTTCTTTTTCTTTCTTTTTTTGGTTTTGCAAGGTATGCGAGGTAGGGTCTCACTCTGGTCCAGGCTGACCTGGAATTCACTATGTAGTCTCAGGGTGGCCTCAAACTCATGGAGATCCTCCTCCTTCTGCCTCCCCAGTGCTGGGATTAAAGGCGTGCACCACCACACCCGGCTCCTGTTCATTTTCAATTGATGAATAATCACAAGTAATTTATATACTAATGGAATACTATGTATGTAATGTCCCTCCTTTTTATAGTGTTTCAATCAGTTTAAATATGTATACCTATTGAAACATCTATCATTTCCTTCTAATTGAAATATCCCAAACCCTATCTTCTAGGTTTCTGAAATGAACAGTATGTAGTTAGCACCTATAGTTACTCTTTGGTGCAAGAGTACCCTATGCGTCTTGCGCTGATCTGTCCTAGCACCCACGGTTCACTATTTCCCAACGTCACTGCTTCTCCCAAGTCTGAAGCTGCTTCTGTGTCGCTGCCAACATCTTCACTCTGCTTCCGCTTTACTCTTAATTCTCATCTTTGGCACCATCCATTATGGCATTTGGTTTCAGTAGGTCTGAAGTTCTCTTTCTGAAACCTGTAAATCTCACCTTTCTTGAGCACTGTAGAAAAGGAGATTACTTAGAGAACCTTCTGAGATTGGGAAATGAATGTGTATCTCTTTGAATGTGCTCTTATTAACCCAGGTACACGAAGCTATTAGAATAACCAGACAGAATGTAAATACAACACTGTCACTTCTTCAGTGCAAAGACCCACATGTTCACAGTGGAAGTGTAGGGTATTAATGGTTTCCCTTATTACAGTCATCAAAGAGAAAGCAGTTTTCATACAGCAGGCCAATATTTCAAGGAAGGAATTGTTGAGGGTACAGAAGACTACAGTAGAGTGAAATAAAGAGAGAATAATCTGACTATATAAGTATATTTTACAGAGATGACCATGTCTATCATAGGAAAAGGGGGGGGGATGTAGTTAAAATATTTAGTTGAAATCTGAGAGGTAAAGACAGTATGATCTAGGGCCTGGAGAGATGGCTTGGTGGTTGGGCGCTTGCCTGTGAAGCCTAAGGACCCCAATTCGAGGCTCGATTCCCCAGGACCCACGTAAGCTGGATGCATAAGGTGGCGCATGCATCTGGAGTTCGTTTGCAGTGACTGGAGGCTCTGGTGTGCCCGTTCTCTCTCTGCCTCTTTCTCTGTCTGCCTGTCGCCCTCAAATAAAATATAAAATAAATAAAACAAAATCAAATAAAATGATGATAGCATGATTTAAACACAAGGTACTTTGGAAGGATAACAGGACAAAGATCCCATCTGGAGCACATTTACGTGAGAACCACCCAATTCTTCCTCCTCCCTCCTCAGGGTATCTTCCTGCACCTCGTGACTCTGGCTCTAGAGGCATAAGAACATGGGGGTCATCAAGCACCTCTGTATGTAGGCTCACAATTTGATTGATTGATTGATTGATTTTGAAGGGAGACACAGAGAAAGACACAGAGAGAGACAGAGAGAGAGGGAGAGGGAGACAGATAGAGATGGGCGTGCCAGCAGTGTCTCTCAGCTGCTGTGAACGAAATCCAGATGTGTGCGACCCCTTGTGGTCAAGTGCGGCATTGCGCCCTTGCGTCACTTTGCATCTGGCTAAACGTGGGACCTCGAGATTGGACCCGCTGGAGATTGGAAGCGGGTTCTTAGGCTTAGGAGGCAGGCGCCTTAACCGCTAAGCCATCTCTCCAGCCCGCTAGGCTCACAATTTTTAGCTTGAACAATATAGGCTTGCTGCTTCCCACATTTCTTGACATTTTTTTTTAATTTTTAAAAATTATTTATTTTTGGAGAGACAGAGAGATACAGAGGGAGAGGGAGACAGATAGAGATGGGCGCACCAGCAGTGTCTCAGCTGCTGTGAACGAACTCCAGACGCGTGCGCCCCCTTGTGGTCAAGTGCAGCATTGCGCCCTTGTGTCACTTTGCATCTGGCTAAACGTGGGACCTGGAGATTGGAACCAGCGTTCTTAGGCTTAGGAAGCAGGCACCTTAACCGCTAAGCCATCTCTCCAGCCTACTTGACATGGTTTTAATGAGAAAGTGTCAGCGTTCAAAGATCCCACAGAAATACCTGAACACTGGTTTTGTCTACATAAGAAAGAAAAACCGTTCGCCCGTTGGCCCATGCCCGGCGGCCACCATTGCAGTCTATTTTAGCTGCTTTTGAAAGAAGAAAAGCTCATGGTGCAAACTGTTACTTCCAGTGTGGGGGCACGAGGCCTGGGGGCTGAGGAGAATGGGTGCTGATGGAGCTACAGGACGAGATGGAGACTCGCTGCAGCATTGGATTAGCTGGAAACCTCCTGGGAGACCAACACTACACCGCTGAGGGGCTGATGGTGGGCCATCATATCCTGTGTGGGAAAACCATCCACCTGGAGAAACCTTTTGCCAGCTCCCGGGGAGCAGGACTGTGATGAGCTTGGCCGTGGGACTGGCACCCAGTACCTGGTGACAGCACTCATCAAAAACAAGATCCTGGGCTGGAGAGATGGCTTAGTGGTTAAGGCGCCTGCCTGCTAAGCCTAAGAACACTGGTTCCAATCTCCAGCGGTTCCAATCTCCAGGTCCCACGTTTAGCCAGATGCAAAGTGATGCAAGGGCGCAATGCCGCACTTGACCACAAGGGGGCTCACGCGTCTGGAGTTCGTTCACATCTGCTGAGAGGCTGCTGGCGTGCCCATCTCTATCTGTCTCCCTCTCCCTCTCTCTCTGTCTCTCTCTTTCTGTGTCTCTCTCCAAAAGAAAAAAAAAGATACTTTCCAAATCCTTCCCCAAGCCCACTATCACCAAAGTCTCCAAGCAAGTACTCTGGAAAGAACCCTGGATTTACCCTAGAGAGGCTATCACCTTGATCTCATGCTCCACTGCCACCTTGAGGACGACCAGAGGGTTCCCTGGGACCACAGAGGGCCCTGTTATGAATCAGGCCATGCACTGAGCGTGAGCTTGGACACCTTCCTTATGGCAGCCAAGTTCTCGTGGTGGAAATGTGGCCCCGTTTCCAAGGAACCCTACTCCTTGTCCCAGTTCATCAGGCTCATTGGCTTCTAATCCAGCACCTTTTCCTGCTGGTGCTCATGACCTGCTCATGGCTGCTTTTCTAAGAGGGACACATTCCACCAGCATGAATGCAGTTTCCTCCCCATGGCCAGGCAGCCTCCTGGGACCAGGATCAGCTCCAAACCCTCGAACAGCGTCTCTTCCAGGGCCTCTGTCTAACCCCAGGTTGGGAGGGCTCCCAGGTCCAGGTCCAACCCAAGAGCAGGTGGGCCAGAAGTGGTGGCCCCATGGGTCCTGGATGTGGACCCAACCTGAAGGTGGGTATCTCGTCATCTGGAAATGATTCTCCCAATCTTAGGCCAATTGCCGCGGGCCCTGGACCGAGTCCCAATCTCAGATCAGGCTTTTCAGGTACCAATCCAGCTACTGGATCAGGGCCAGACCTGGGGCCAACCCCACGAGCAGGTGGATTGGGTCCACGTCTTGGACCCAACCCAAGGGCTGGTGGCCTGGGCCCAGGTCCAAATCTGGACACCAGAACTGGTGGCCTCTTGGGCACAGGATCTGGCCTTAACTTAAGCATGGCTGGACCTCAAGGTCTAGATCGTGCCCCCATTCTAAGAGCAGCAGGTCTTTGGGGAGCAAAGTCTTCTGGAAACACGGGCACAAGCATGCCAAGAGTACCTGGCCCCATGGGCCCAAATACAGGTCCTAGCCCTCCAGGCATGGGGCTTCCTGGGCCAAACCATCTCCTATGTCAAGGGCTCCTGGCGCTATAGGCCCTAATTCTACTCATTTCTCAAGGCCAGGCGGTCCCATAGGGATAAATGCTGGTCCCTTTCCAAGGGGGACAGGTTCACGAGGACTGAACCCAGCTGCCTTTTCACAGTCTTCTGGCATATTAGCTTCAAACCCAGGTACCTTCTAGAGGCCTGCTGGCCTCCAGAGCTCAGATCAAGGCATTTTCCCAAGAGCCTCTGGGCCCCAATCCAGCTAACTTTTCAAGGACCACTGGCTAGCAAGGTCCAAGTCCAGCTACCTTCCCAAGGTCTGCTGGTCCATTAGGCCCAGGTCAAGTTACTTTCCCAAGGTCAGCTGCTGGGCACCCGGGCTCTTCTCCAGCAGGTCCTGTGGGTATCAACCTAGCTCATTTTGCAAGACCAGCTGGGACCCTGGGTCTAAACCCAGCTTCCTTTGTAAGGATGAATGGCCCTGCAGGCAAGAGTTTAGCTCCATTTCCTAGAGTGGGGAGTCTTCCTGGCACAAACTCAGCTGCTTTCCCCAGACCACGGGGTCCAACAGCTACAAGGTACCCAAATGGAATGTAACCCCTTAAACACCACTTCCCTTCAGGACCACTTTTTTTCCAAAGCACTGTGGTTCAAGATAGGGACCATCTCTGTAGCAGACAGCTTCAGGTTCGCAGAGATGAACTTCCAGACCAGGCACAGTTATGGAGGAAGGGATATTATTTATTGAAGCTTACAGATCCAGGGGAAGTTCCATCATGGCAGGAGAAGCTGGCCTGCCTTCACAGGGCCAAGCAGAGAGCAGGCAAAAGCCAAAAGCCACACAGCACAGCACAGCACACTTCAGGAACTCCCGCTAGGCACATTTGCATATCTTTACAATGGAATCTCAAACCATCACCACACCTTAAGACCAGCCCCCAGTGACATTGCCTCCAGCAAGGTGATTGCAGATGCAAACTATAAACTAATAAAACACTGAATATATTGGGGGCCATCTATTCAAACTACCCCAATCTCTTCAGTAAAAGAGTAGATATGAAGCTACTGTCTGAAGAGCATAGATGGGGCTCCAGTTCAAATGACCCTTTCCCACCCCAGTCCCTTGCTTTTTTTTCCTGACTGAAGATGAAATGGGCCTTGGCAAGCAGGAATGATCCTGTCCTCAAGAGAAGGGACCTCTGGCCCTCCCCAAGCCTGCTGCATGTTAGCCCCACAGCTTTCTGCCCCTTGTTTTTACTCGTTTCTTGAATTGTTCTGGTGGATTTCTCCTCAGGGATACACTGGCCCACAGGTCCTAAGTTGTGTGCATCGGAGAATCAACTCGCTCTCTGGAGATGCTGCTGGACTCGGGCCATGCCTGACCGGGTGGCCTGGACCTGGTCCCCTTCTACTGCCAGACCTTTCCCTGGCAGAACAGGAAGAGGAAGATGGACAAGAGAGGTGGGACACACCCACCAAAGTGTCACTTGACCAGGCCTGTGGCTCCTTTCTCCCGGGACTTGGAGGTGGCCAGATTTACTCCTCCTCTGTCATCCTGCTTCCTCTCCACTGCTACTCGCAGACAAGAACCTCAAACTGTAAACTGATGTGGATGGGAACTGGGGGGGGGGGGAAGGGGAGGAACTGCTGTGCTTTCTTCAGCCTGATGTGAAGGATGGTGTTTTCCTGCATTGCATCTTTTTCTGTTTCTTTAATAAATGGGATGACAGGAGGGGAAAAACAAAAACAAAAAGAAGAACCTATGAGCCGCTTCTCAAACCTGAAAATACCCAAGCACTGCCCTCCTCCCCTCTCTCTCTCTCTCTCTCTATATATATATATATGAAAAGCCAGGTGTGGTGGTGCACGCCTTTCATCCCAGCACTTGGTGAGGCAGACGTAGGAGGACTGCCGTGAGTTTGAGGCCACTCTGAGACTACATAGGGAATTCCAGGTTAGCCTGAACTAGAGTGAGACCCCACCTCAAAAAAAAAAAAAAAGAAAGGAAAAGAAAAGAAAACTGGTCTGGGAAGGAAGGAAGAAAGAAAGAAAGAAAGAAAGAAAGAAAGAAAGAAAGAAAGAAAGAAAGAGAGGGAGGGAGGGAGGGAAGAAGGAAGGAAGGAAGGGGGAGAGAAAGAAAGAAAGAAAGAAAGAAAGAAAAAAAAAAAAAAGAAAGAAAGAGAAAGAGGGAGGGAGGGAAGAAGGAAGGAAGGAAGGGGGAGAGAAAGAAAGAAAGAAAGAAAGAAAGAAAGAAAGAAAGAAAGAAAGAAAGAGGGGGAAGGAAAGGAAAGGAAAGGAAAGGAAAGGAAAAGAAAAAAGCAAAGCAAAGCAAAGAAAAGAAAGGAAAGGAAAAGAAAAGAAAAGAAAGAAAAGAAAAGAAAAGAAAAGAAAAGAAAAGAAAAGAAAAGAAAAGAAAAGAAAGACTGGGCTGGGCAGCTTGGCCCCCACCACAGGCCCCTTGCTCTGCTTTCCTGATGGAAGTGTCTCTGGGCCCCCAATTCCCATATACACTGTGCCAGAGGGTGCATGTAGCTAGGCATGGAAATCTGTTCTTTTTTTCAGAAGGTAGTGAGACTGGAGGAGATAAACGACCCCTCACCCTTCGGCCAAGACACAGCTGAAACCACAGAGGAATTGGGGAGATGAGCAAGAGTGCTGCTTCCATGCTGAACCTGAAAATCAGCACCAGGGTGAAGGAGACAGACCCTGAGGACACTCAACACCTACCAAAGCAGAGATCCAGAGGCTCTAAGAGCTCACCACTGATGGAGACTTAAAACCCACCCACCACGGCTCAGGGGATTTTGCGGAAGAGGGGGAGGAAAGATTGTAAGAGCCACAGATTGAGACATCATGACCAGAGACATTCCCTCCTCCACCCCCCAAATAACTGAGTGCTGCTCCCACAATGCATAAACCACAACCCCATAAGGAATACCTGCAACCCCACTGAGGAGCTTCCCCAACAGAATGGGGGCAGGGACGAGGGAAAAGAGGGTAGCAACACATGATACATCCATACCAAACACTGTTAATAATAATAATAATAATAATAATAATAATAATAATAATAATAAAAACACTTAAAAAATTTAAAACAAAAAAACCTATGATGCACTTGTACCTCACATCTGAAAAACAAAGGCAAGAGTTTCTGCAACTTTCACAAAATCAACCATTCATTACTCTTTCCACTGCAATCTACTAGACATAAACTATGTGAACTTTTCTAAGACTGTCAATTCCCACCCCATATGATTCGGGCATATTTACTCTGGGCCTTTGTATGTGGAATGGCTGTCAATTGTTTTGGGATAAGAACTCACAGTTGACATTGTCTGGGTCTCAGAAGAGACTCTGCCCTTAGAGTTCTGAATACAAGGTCCAAGACGTCCCTGTTGCTGAAGAGGGATGGGCGGCTTCTCAGACTGCCGCTGCACGACCCTGCCCTCAAGGACAACTGCTCTCATTTAGGGCTATCCTGCTCCTAAAATTCACCAGGAAGGTGAGTTTTTCACCTTTCCTTGAGTAATTGACAAGCTTTCTTGCACAGGTAGGCAGGCAACTCAAAGAGACATAAAATGTACAGAGAGATGCCAGACATTTATCCTGCCACATTGATGCTTTTTTTTTTTAATTTTTGTTTTTGGAGAGAGACACAGAGAGACAGAGAGAGAGAGAGAGAGAGACAGAGAGAGAGAGGAAGACAGAGGTGGGCGCACCAGCAGTCTCTCAGCTGCTGTGAACAAAATCCAGACGCGTGCGCCCCCTTGTGGTCAAGTGCGGCATTGCGCCCTTGTGTCACTTTGCATCTGGCTAAACGTGGGACCTGGAGATTGGAACCGCTGGAGATTGGAACTGGGTTCTTAGGCTTAGCAGGCAGGCGCCTTAACCCCTGAGCCATCTCTCCAGCCCTGATGCTTTTTAAATTTTTTATTTTTATTTTTAGAGAGAGACAGAGAGAGAGGGAGAGGGAGACAGATAGAGATGGGTGCACCAGCAGCCTCTCAGCTGCTGTGAACGAAATCCAGACGCGTGCACCCCCTTGTGGTCAAGTGTGGCATTGCGCACTTGCGTCACTTTGCATCTGGCTAAACGTGGGACCTGGAGATTGGAACCAGGTTCTTAGGCTTAGCAGGCACCTTAACCACTAAGCCATCTCTCCAGCCCCACATTGATGCTTTTTAACAAAAACAGTTTTGGAATGCTAGCCATGGTGGTTTGAATGGATGTCCCCAATAGATTCAGGAGTTTATTAAAGCTTGTGGGCTGGAGAGATGGCTTAGCAGTTAAGGCACCTGCCTCCTAAGCCTAAGAACGCTGGTTCCAATCTCCAGGTCCCACATTTAGCCAGATGCAAAATGACTCAAGGACAGAGGCTGCTGGCGTGTCCATTCTCTCTCTGTCTCTCTTCCAGAAAAAAAAAAAAAAAAAAAAAAAAGCTTGTGATTTTGATCTCCAGCCACCTGGCTAGAGAAGGTGTCACTGTGGGTGCATCCTTGGTTCTAGCCCCGAAGTGTGGGGGTGGATTTGGAATTCCAGTGTAAAGATGTGCAAGTGCTGGAGTTCTGTCTGAGTTCCTGAAGTGTGTTCGCCTGCTTTGTGTGCTTTGCTTCCCCCCTTTCTGTGCAGGACTTGTGAAAGGGGCCCAACTTCCTCTGCCATTTTGAAACCTCCCCTGGATCTGTAAACTTCAAGTAAATTCCCTTCATCCCAGCAACATGAGGCTGACTGTGACACCTGTTATAATAAGACCTTTATCTGTAAAAAAAAAAAAAAAAAAAAAAAAAGTTACATTAACTTGTTGTTAAAGAGACAATTACGGGGGCTGGAGAGATGGCTTAGGGGTTAAGGCACCTGCCTGCTAAGCCTAAGAACGCTGGTTCCAATCTCCAGCGGTTCCAATCTCCAGGTCCCACGTTTAGCCAGATGCAAAGTGACGCAAGGGCGCAATGCCGCACTTGACCACAAGGGGGCGCACGCGTCTGGATTTCATTCACAGCAGCTGAGAGACTGCTGGCACCCATCTCTATCTGTCTCCCTCTCTCTCTGTCTGTCTCTCTCTGTGTCTCTTTCCAAAAATAAATAAAATAATTTAAAAAATTTAAAAAAAGAGAGACAATTACAAGATAAAAGAAACAAAAAAAAAAAAAAAAACGCTTAGTGTTTTCTCTGTGTTTCAGATATAGCTTTCCAAGTTTTCATTGAAATATAGTTATATTTTGTTTAATATGTTATTTATTTGAAAGCAGAGAGGTAGAAGAGAGACTGAAAGAATGGGTGTGCCATGGTTTGCAGCCACTGGAAACTAAGGCCAGATGTATGTGCCACTTTGTGCATCTGGCTTTACATGCATACTGGGGAACTGAAACTAGGTAGTTAGGTGTTAAGGCAAGCACCTTAAGTGTTGAGCCATCTTTTAATCCCAAAATATAGTTATTAGGAAGAAAATGTCTCTAAATTTTGCAAAGAAAAGCAAGATATAATGGATTGTCAATTACAAAAAAAAAAAAAAAAAAAAAAAAGGGGCTGGAGAGATGGCTTAGCGGTTAAGCGCTTGCCTGTAAAGCCTAAGGACCCTGGTTCAAGGCTCAATTCTCCAGGACCCACGTAAGCCAGATGCACAAGGTGGCGCATGCATCTGGAGTTTGTTTGCAGTGGCTGGAGGCCCTGGCGCACCCATTCTCTTTTTCTCCCTTTCTCTGTGTCTAATAAGTAAATAAACAAATAAAAGAGAGAGAGAGAGGGAGAAATTTATTTTCAGGCCCACTACATTACTGGTGAAGAAAAGGGAAATTTGGGAAATGAAAGTTATATAATAATGAGCAGAAGTGTAAATAGCTTAAACACATCATACTGAATTATGTGAAATATAATATTATATATGAAATGTCAAACTACCAACTGGATTTATGATTTAAGTTTCTAGATGATGTAATTTGAAACTAAATAATTTAAAAAGTAGGAGAATTTCACTGTGTGCTGTCAGCATGGTTAGAAGGGCGTGAAGGAAGCCCATGACAAAAACAACAGGGATGAGTACACAGCTGGAAGTAGGATTTGGAAGACTATATGAGATCATACACAAAAACAAACAAACAACAACAAAAAAAAAAAAAAAAAAAACAAGAAGACAAGAGGAATCACAATTTGAAGTGAAAAAGAATCAACAGAACCAAAAACGGCCTGGATGTGGGAATTACCATGGGTAATTTAAAAACTCTGCCAGGCGTGGTGGCGCACGCCTTTAATGCCAGCACTCGGGAGGCAGAGGCAGGAGATCGCCGTGAGTTCGAGGCCACCCTGAGACTACATAGTGAATTCCAGGTCAGCCTGGATCAGAGTGAGACCCTACCTTGCAAAACCAAAAAAAAAATAAATAAATAAAATAAAAAAATAAAACTGAAATGAACAAAAACCCTGTACACAGCCGGGCGTGGTGGCGCATGCCTTTAATCCCAGCACTCGGGAGGCAGAGGTAGGAGGATGGCCGAGAGTTCGAGGCCACCCTGAGACTACATAGTGAATTCCAGGTCAGCCTGGACCAGAGTGACACCCTACCTTGCAAAACCAAGATAAATAAATAAATAAAAATGTTAAAAGTCTGATTATTATACTAATGGGGTCAAATGGATAAATGAAACAGAATATAAGATCAGACAGGAAAAATTAGTCACAAGTACAGACTTTTGTGTGCTGACGGGATGGAGCTATATAACACAGTGCTTCAAAAGTCTGCAACAGCCAGGCGTGGTGGCGCACGCCTTTAATCCCAGCACTCGGGAGGCAGAGGAAGGAGGATCACCGTGAGTTCGAAGCCACCCTGAGACTACATAGTGAATTCCAGGTCAGCCTGGGCCAGGGTGAGACCCTACCTCGAAAACCAAAAAAAAAGAAAGAAAGAAAAAAGTCTGCAACAGCGCTCAGTGTCCCTCACAGAACTCTGTCCCTGGGAACTCAGCAATTTTTTTTTTAATTTTAATTTATTAATTGAGAGAAGGAGAGCTGAAGCTACAGAGAGAATAGGTGCAGCAGGGCCTCCAGCCACTGCAAACGAGCTCCAGCTGCATGAGCCACTTTGTGCAGCTGGCTTAGGAGGGTCCTGGGGAATCGAACCCGGGTCCGTAGGCTTTGCAGGCAGGCGCCTTAACCGCTGAGCCATCTGCCCTGCACTGCACCGCGCGCACCTCGCTCGCAGGCCCAGGCTCGGCCCCGCCCACCCGGGTCACGTGCGCGCTCAGCCCCGCCCCCGGCTTCCGCGCACGCGCAGCCGCGAGGAGCCTGCGGACAGAGCGCGGCGCCACGGCTCGCAGAGCCTCGGCCTGCTGACCCCGTGGACCCCACGGCTTGCAGAGCCTCGGCCTGCTGACCCCGCGACCCCGGCCTCGCCTCGAGCCCCGCCCGCCCCGAGTCCATCCCAGCCCGACCCACCTTCATGGTGGACGACGGACCCGCCGCCAACGCCGCCGCCGCCTTCCCGGGGCCGCCGAGCGCGTGTGCGCGTGCGCCGAGCCCCGCTGCGACGTCACCGCCGCCGGACTACATTGCCCACAAGCCCTTGCGCGGGCGCCGGAAGGGGACAGTCTGGGCTATTTGGTGGGGCCTCCCCAGCAGCTGCAGGTGGAGGAGAAGTCAGGCAGGTTAGGGCGCCTGCCTATCCCCCACAAGCATATTTATAACCTCATGGTGGTCCACCTACCTTCTGCCCAGGGGGACACAGGGACAGCTGATTGATCTGGGCCAGGGGCTGTGTCTGGAATCCATGACACCAAGTTATAGGGGGTCATCTTGATCAGCCACAATGATGGGGTTAGATTTAAATCCTAGGAAAGATCCCTCCAAGTTATAGGGGGTCATCTTGATCAGCCACAATGATGGGGTTAGATTTAAATCCTAGGAAAGATCCCTCCAAGTTATAGGGGGTCATCTTGATCAGCCACAATGTTGGCTCCTCCAAGTTATCTTGATCAGCCACAATGATGGGGTTAGATTTAAATCCTAGGAAAGATCCCTCCAAGTTATAGGGGGTCATCTTGATCAGCCACAATGATGGGGTTAGATTTAAATCCTAGGAAAGATCCCTCCCCACCCCAGGAGGGGCCCAGGTTGTTTGTGGAAAATCAGATCTCCTTTTAGGCAAGTCCTTTGATCTCTCAAAAAGTGGGCTCTGCAAGGAAAGGCCCAAAGACAGTCCTGGGTCTTACTTTCAGGGGCCCTGTCACCCTAAACTGTTAGCCTAGCAAAGCTACTTGACTCTCTCTCAAAGTGGCAATATTTAGGCACTGGGTGTACGATAACAGCAAAAGAAAACACCGGATTTGATCTCTACAGACAAGACTCTTTATTCAGAGAAAACAGAGGGGGTGGGGAGGTCTCAGCTCTCCCGCAGGGCCAGGCTGGCCTGCTGACTTATACGGGGGATTAAACAGGCTGTCCCAGCTGCAGGTCCGAGGACGTAGGAAATGTAGTTATTTGTGTCTTTGCTCAGAATAAGCTTTTTTAGCCACATTGTCTAGGGTGGATAACCCCCCAGCTGGTTTCTGTTCCCTCAAGGTTTTCGGGGCTAAGGGAAGTTGAGTTTATCATTCCGGAGTGGACAGGCCTGTCAAGGCCATGCTCCTGAAGTTTTATGGCTCATTGGTCTTAGGGATAGTTATTAACTGTTTAATTCCCTTTAGTTTTCAAGGAAGGCTATTAACTCTTCACTCAGGGGTGTTTTTATTTATTTATTATTTATTTATTTATTTTTATTTTTTTGGAGAGAGACAGAGAGAGAGGGAGAGGGAGACAGATAGAAATGGGCGCCAGCAGTCTCTCAGCTGCTGTGAACGAAATCCAGACGCGTGCGCCCCCTTGTGGTCAAGTGCGGCATTGCGCCCTTGCGTCACTTTGCATCTGGCTAAATGTGGGACCTGGAGATTGGAACCAGCGTTCTTAGGCTTAACAGGCAGGCACCTTAACCCCTAAGCCATCTCTCCAGCTCCACTCAGGGGTATTTTGCCTAGAGCTTTCCACATTATTCTCAACCTGAACACCAACAACCATTTCTTGAATAAAATGATCACAGTAAAAGCCAGGCGTGGTGGCGCACGCCTTTAATCCCAGCACTGGGGAGGCAGAGGTAGGAGGATCGCCGAGAGTTCGAGGCCACCCTGAGACTACATAGTTAATTCCAGGTCAGCCTGAGCCAGAATGACACCCTACCTTGCAAAACCAAAAATAATTAAAATAAAATAAAATAAAATAAAAAATAAAATACAATATAAAATAAAATAATAAAATAAAATAAATAAATAAAATAAAAAGTAATAAAATAAAATAAAAAATAAAATAATATAATAAAATAATAAAATAAAATAATATAATAAAATAATAAAATAATCACAGAAGTATGTTCCTGGGAATTAAAATTGAATGCAGTGGAGTAAGGGAAACCACACAGGTATCATGGAGGAATGAATCTTCCTGTCTTTACTTAGGAATTTTCTTGTTTTGGCCATACCTCAAACATCGCTGAAGGGAGACTCAGACTCATATAGCATTAAAAACATAGAGCTTTTATTGCGCAGAGAAGTCCAGCATGCTGGGGTTCACCATTTACACTAAATACGACCCTGGGAACAGCTCGCTGGCTGTGTTTAAATACAGTTAAACAAAGACCTCTAACATAATTGGCTGATTTGAACCATATAGCACTTGTGCACTCTTGACTGGTTATAATGCCGCGTGCGTGGGCTAAGGGGGGCTAAGTGAGGGGGGCTCTAGGGAAGGTACTTTCCTGTGTGGCCAGTTAAGCGGCTAGTAAGCATAGCTCGCATTCTTTTACTTCTGATTGGCCAGGGCCAAAAAGGGGGGAATGGCCTCAGACATCTCTGAAACCCTCCAGGAAATGACTTGGTTCTTTGTTCTGTTCTCCCAGAATTTAGTGCAGGCTAATTGAGAAATTGACCCTTAGGCCCAGCTAGGAAATATCTTATTGAAGCTGTCATGGCGTTGGTTTGACTCTTTCAGTATAGAGACTTCTATTGAGGTGCAGGCTTTGGCTGTCTGGAATGCTACTGAGGATGGAACCCCCCCTTTGTGATCAACTCTAAGGCACGCTTCCCCTTTCCCTGGTAAAGGGCAGAAGGTGGAGGTGTCAGCTTTATGCAGAAAGCGTCTCCCTCCTATTCAAAGGATTACAGTGTGTTTTTTTGGTTTGGAATTTTTTTTTTTTTTTGGAATTCACTCTGTGGTCTCAGGGTGGCCTCGAACTCATTGGCAGTCCTCCTACATCTGCCTCCTGAGTGTGGGGATGAAAGGTACCACCACACCTGGATCGGGTTATTTGCTAAGAAGATTGGATGCTGAATATTCCCATCCAGCTCTTGGTCCAATTGAGCTGTCAGTCATCCGTCCGAGAGACCAAGCCACACCTGCGGACATGCTAAGAAGATGGGAGGAATATTTCAGCTCTTAATGAGAATC
Organism: Orientallactaga sibirica; assembly: GCA_036365145.1. Classification (NCBI taxonomy): domain Eukaryota; kingdom Metazoa; phylum Chordata; class Mammalia; order Rodentia; family Dipodidae; genus Orientallactaga; species Orientallactaga sibirica. Next base: position 1,824,653 of record JAEOAD010002614.1, on the reverse strand, counting down.
CCCAAGACCCCTCAGGGCACTTCTTGCACATCCTCACTACTTTCTGAGTTCTAACTAAAAAAAAATAAATAAATAAAACTGAACTTTCCCTTTTCTCCTTTGTAGCTTTTCTTTGTATTCTGGTCAAAATCCAGAGCATGCTTGCTGTGATGCATTCCGGGCCACCAAAGTGGAAGGTCAAGTGTTTTGACAAACAGGAAGATGGATTAAGCCGAGACAAATTATTGGCAAAATCCTGGTGTGTCAAGATTTTTTTTTTTTAAATACTGTTTTGTAAGACAAGCATTTGTTTGACTAATTTGGTCATGTAATCAATTAATATTTATAGTAATATAATTAACTAGGGACGCTTGAAGATGTTATTTAATTCTGTGCCATGTATAATTAAATTGATGTTAAAGATATGGGGTGATGGGCGTGGACATCTGTCGCCAATTACAACTTAACATGGCCTGAAGCCAAGTGGGTTGGATTTGGTCTCGAACATGAGTTATAATTGATTCCATTAGTTGTATTCAGGCTGGCAGTTTTTTTTTTTTTTCTATCTCAGGTTGCAAACTAATGGCCCTTATTACGTTACACACAGTACAATATACAAAGCGTGTTGTTTGAATAAATTAGGTGACTTTTGTCACAGCTCTGACAGAAGCAGCTAGGATAAAAACGGCAGCAGCTATAGTGACTATGAGCATACATGTGCCATCTAGGTCTGTCGGAGTATTATGCTACTTTATTAATTATAGCAAGAGCCCTGGGTTCTTTTTATGGTGCAGTATAATTAACTGGGATAAGGCATAGGCCTCACATCATATAATTATACTTTTATTAAGAAACAAGCAGGGGGCTGGAGAGATGGCTTAGCAGTTAAGGCACCTGCCTCCTAAGCCTAAGAACGCTGGTTCCAATCTCCAGGTCCCACGTTTAGCCAGATGCAAAGTGACGCAAGGGCGCAATGCTGCACTTGACCAAAGGGGGGGCGCACGCATCTGGATTTCGTTCACAGCAGCTCAGAGACTGCTGGCGCACCCATCTCTATCTGTCTTCCTCTCCCTCTGTCTCCCTCTCCCTCCCACTCTGTCTCTCTCTCTGTGTATCTCTCTCCAAAAAAGAAAGAAAGAAAGAAAGAAAGAAAGAAAGAAAGAAAGAAAGAAAGAAACAAACAAACAAACAAACAAACAAACAGGAAATACAGGTAGCACAGTAGCAGCTGGAAGAGCATAGACTATGAGATAAATTTCTTTTTGTGTAATCTTAAAATGACCAATAAGAAAGACATAAGGATGGGGAGAGCAAAGGTGAATTGTTCCAGTGTGGCAGCAATAGAAAGTCAGTACAGAGACATTCTGTGCTTTTGTGAATGTACTTTTCCACGTTGAATAATTTCTTTTTAGGGAGAGAGAGAGAGACAGAGAATGGGAGAATGGGCGTGCCGGCAACCTCTCAGCTGCTGTGAACGAAATCCAGACGCGTGCGCCCCCTTGTGGTCAAGTGCGGCATTGCGCCCTTGCGTCACTTTGCATCTGGCTAAACGTGGGACCTGGAGATTGGAACCGCTGGAGATTGGAACCAGAGTTCTTAGGCTTAGCAGGCAGGTGCCTTCACAGTTCAGCCATCTCTCCAGGCCCACATTGTATACTTTTAAAAAGGCAGAGCCAAGTCACCAAATGGAGATTTGTGGTGGTCCTTTTCCTAAGAAGCGTTGAGGACTGCATAGTCCTCTTTCTCCCCATATAATAGAATCATTGTTATACACTGTTAAGCCATTGCTAGACGTATGCACAGACAAGGAACAGTTATCATGAAAACAACCTTCGGGGCCCCAATCAATAATAGAATAGTTTCTCAACCTGGTAACTTGTCCTCTAGGGGTCCAGCACATTTCCCATGGGGATTTTTGATACTCAGGATGAGGGTCTGTATGAACAGAGCAGTGGGGTATGGGAGGGAGGGAGAATGGGCACACCAGGGCTTCCAGCCACTGCAAACGAACTCCAGACGCATTGTAGCAGACAGCTTCAGGTTCGCTGAGATGAACTTCCAGACCAGGCACAGTTATGGAGGAAGGGATATTATTTGTTGAAGCTTACAGATCCAGGGGAAGTTCTATAAAGGCAGGAAAAGCGGCCTGCTCTTCACAGGGCCAAACAGAGAGAGAAAAGCCAACCAGCCACCACAGCACACAGAGCAAAACGACAGCCAAAAGGTCACACAGCACACTTCAGGAACTCCTGCTAGGCACATTTGCATATCTTTACAATGGAATCTCAAACCCACCATTAACACCTTAAGACCAGCCCCCAGTGACATTGCCTCTAGCAAGGTGATTGCAGATGCAAACTTTAACAAGGAAAACACTGAATATATTGGGGGACATATATTCAAACTACCACACGCATGCACCCCCTTGTGCATCCGGCTTACGTGGGCCCTGGGGAAATCGAACCTGGATTCTTTGGCTTCACAGGCAAGCAGCTTAACCACTAACCATCTCTCCAGCGCCAGTAATTGACTTCTGAGGGTGAAATGTGGATAAGATCAAACTGGCTGTTAATTTCCAGAGGCTGTGTGCCTCCTAGCCAGGAAGTGATGTGACTGAAAATAGGGAAAGGCGATCTGTCCGTGTAACGGGTCCCCAAAAAATGGAGGTCAGCCATGAAAGCATAATATACATTCCCTTTTACCCTGGGCATACACACTACCACACAGATGATGGCTGCCATCGTGTGCACAAGCATAGTCATGGGACTTTAGATCGTCCTGACATAGTCAGAACCACCTCAGTCTAATGGGAAATTTTCTTCAGGCTCTTTCAGGTCACCGTATAGCCTTCCTGGTCTGCAGCAGGAGCAGAAGGCTGCGCAGAACTGATTTGGGTTGCTCCAAGTTTCAGAAGCCATGAGACCATTTTTTTGAACGTTAAAACAATTAAAAGTAATGACAGTAGCATGTAGTTTAGTCATGGGTGACTCTAGCCTTACCATTCATACATATATATATATATATATATATATATATATATATGATCATGTATCCTTTTTTGATCTAAAGTGTGTCTTTTTTAAAACTGAAAACATACCTTATGAACTATATGGCTGAGCAGTTAAGGCATTTACCTGCAAAACCAAAGGATCCCGGTTTGACTCTCCAGGACCCACGTAAGCCAAATGCACAAGGGGGCGCATGCATCTGGAGTTCGTTTGCAGTGGCTGGAGGGCCTGGAATGCCTATTTTCTCTCTCCCTCTGTCTCCCTGTTTCTCTCTCTCAAATTAATACATAAATAAATAATATAAAAATACCTTATTTTTGTAATTTTATCTCTTTATATTGAATGGTCTCTTTATTATTATTTTTATTATCATTATTACTATTGTTATAATTTAGAAACTAAAATGGAAACCAAGGAAGGTGCATTTTACAGAAAGTATAAAAATTATAAATATAGACAAAATATATTAACCATCTTGTGGTTTGTGAATTAATCCAATTTAATTAATTTGTTCAACATGTATGTGATAACTTTAAAATTGTAGTAAGCATGAACAAGCATAAAGCCAAAAGTTTAGAGATGAATTATTTAAAATATATTGTAAGCCTGGTATTAGCGATTTAGTTTTATTTCAATGTTTATCCATGTACAAATTTAGTTGTACATAAAGATAAAACTTCATGAAACATAAACACAGAACAGCATAACAAGTAGCTGGTGATAAAGAACATAATTAATATTTAATTTACATGAGTACTCACTTATGAGTCAATGTTACTGTGTCAGAAGTATAGACATTATACAATCACCCTTAGCGACACAGACCATTGTAAAAGCCAAATAAATTCCATAGTTTTTAAACATTTTTTAAATTATTTTTTTTTTATTTTTGGAGAGACACAGAGAAAGAGAGAGAGAGAGAGGAAGACAGAGATGGGCACCAGCAGTCTCTCAGCTGCTGTGAATGAAATCCAGACGTGTGCGCCCCCTTGTGGTCAAGTGCGGCATTGCGCCCTTGCGTCACTTTGCATCTGGCTGAACATGGGACCTGGAGATTGGAACCGCTGGAGATTGGAACTGGGTTCTTAGGCTTAACGGGCGGGTGCCTTAACCGCTAAGCCATCTCTCCAGCCCCTAAATTCTGTAGTTTTAAAATTTGTCATTTGTTCGTTTTAAAATCAAATAATCATCTTAATTATTATTTTTTTACTTTTTTGTTTATTTTTTTAGTTATTCATTTGAGAGCGACAGACAGAGAAAGAGGCAGATAGAGAATGGGCACACCAGGGCCTCCAGCCACTGCAAACAAACTCCAGGTGCATCCGTCCCCTTGTGCATCTGGCTTACGTGGGTCCTGGGGAATCGAGCCTTGAACCGGGGTCCTTAGGCTTCACACCGCTAAGCCATCTCTCCAGTCCCCTTAATTATTATTTTTTTTATAGCACACTAGGTAAGCTTAAAGACAGGCCAGTGGCTACAAGAAGTTAGGAATAACATATTTTTGTGTTGGGAAAACTCTGACATTGAGGGAAGGCAAATGGGGGGGGGTACAACTGTAACACAATGAGGGTCTTGTGGTCCTCACCTTCCCATCCCTTAAGTGGTTGTCAATAGCCCTGTGACCATCACTATAGACCCTGTGTCACTGTATTATTTGTTTCAAAGT
>JAEOAD010002614.1:1695000-1815000 GCA_036365145.1 Orientallactaga sibirica | reverse complement strand
AAATCGCTTGAAACAACTCCAAAAAAAAAAAAAGGCAACTTTTTATTCCACTGATCACATAATCACTCTTCCTGTTGTATTTAATTAATGGTGTATTTATGTCTATGTGGCACAGATTTTTTTTCCCAGTCATCCCGACCCCTACTAATGGGACCACACAGTATAATTCTGACTGTTTTTATAATTCAGACTGATTTTCAACCTGGTTAGAGTTACATGTAAGCTCTGGCAAGATAAGACTTTAGACAGGATGCCCCAAGGATTGGATCGATTGCTTTCTTGTTTTATTTATTTATTTGTTTATTTGAGAGAGAGATACAGAAATAGGCAGGTAGAGAGAGAGAATGGGAGCACCAGGGCCTCCAGCCACTGCAAACGAACTCCAGATGCATGCACCCCCTTGTGCATCTGGCTTACGTGGGTCCTGGAGAATCAAGCCTCGAACTGGGGTCCTTAGGCTTCACAGGCAAGCGATTCACTGCTAAGCCATCTCTCCAGCCCTGCCTTCTTGTTTTAAGTACAAGTTGGTTTCCTTTCTCAGTAAATTACTTTCAGGCTGTCAACTTACAATTTGGAGTTCTAAAGGGCTACTTTGTTTAGTTTTTCAATTTAGCAATAGACGCTGCTATAAAAGAGATATCAATTTCCCCTTGCAGCTTACACGTGATGAGTACTAATGGAGGCAAGGAACTGGCATATTTCTGACAAAGCTTGAGTATTTCTCTTCATTTGCAGGCCAAAAGTAGCAAGAAGACAAGCATTGCGCTGGAGAGATGGCTTAGCGGTTAAGGCTCATTGTATGGCACAATATAGGCCTGGTCCTAGCCAGACCACATGGCAGAAGAAAACAGGAAGTGGCTTCTGTAAAAATGGCGTTCTGCGCAGGCTTGGTGTGACAACAGTTACAGTCCCATGCTCGTGAGAAGTCTGCTACGAGATGTCCTGTCCAGAGACAGGCTGTCATTGGTCACAAATAGGGGACCACCCCATACAAGGATTAGCAGCCCCTTAAACCCTATGTGCATTGTGCTAAATAAACGAGTTTGTGGATTCTCGCTTCCGCTTTCACCCAACTCCCGGAGTCTGTGTCGTGACTCTGCGCTGCTCACCGCAACTCGGCAGAGACCCTACCATCCCTCCTGAGCTGGCCTTGGGGGGGACCACAACAGCGCATGCCTGTGAAACCTAAGGACTCAAGTTCGATTCCCAGGTCCCACGTAAGCCAGATGCACATGGTGGTGCATGGATCTGGAGTTCCTTTGCAGTGGCTAGAGGCCCTGGAGAGCCCATTCTCACTCACTCTCCTTCTCTAATAAATAAATAATAATCTTACAAGAAAAAGACAAGCATAGATTCTTATAGAACATGTTCTTTGTGACTTGAATACAGATCAATTCACTTAGCAGCCCAAAGAAGTGCTGGGCACCAGGAGACAGAGATGTTAATAACCTGTTTTTGGCCACACAGCCCTGTAAGTGTTGGGGCTGAATCCCAAGTTCCCAAGGGATGATACCATGTGCATTCCTTGAGCATACTGGGTGGGAAACATTGTTTTGGAGACCAAGAAGGTCACAGGCTTCATTTTGAACTTGCATCACTGGGTAGTTAGTATTTATCAGGGATGTGAGCTAAAGAATATAGTTTAAGGGCTGGAGAGGTGGCTTAGCAGTTTAAGCGCCTGCCTGCTAAGCCTAAGAACGCTGGTTCCAATCTCCAGCGGTTCCAATCTCCAGGTCCCACGTTTAGCCAGATGCAAAGTGACACAAGGGCGCAATGCCACACTTGACCACAAGGGGGCGCACGCATCTGGATTTTGTTCACAGCAGCTGAGAGACTGCTGGCGCGCCCATCTCTATCTCTCTCCCTCTCCCTCTCTGTCTGTCTCTCTCCAAAAAAAAGAATACCATTTACAATAGTACATTATAATAAAAGACTAATTGCGCTTAATTTAATGAACCAGAATGCATAAGCAAGGTAAGATAGTTTTCCAGAAACAAAGCTATTTTTTTTTTTAAATCTGATACCGAGTTAATTAGAATCGCCTTTTAAGGCATTGTAACAGCGAGAAGACCTATTTCTTTTCCTCTGAATTCCTCTTTCCCATATAAATTTAATGCTGAGCCTCCAATTGCAGGAACAATTTAATTCATTTGCTCAATTACAAGTTAAGAGAAAGAACTTTCTGGACATATTAGCTGTCTGTTACTTTGGGATAATGACCAGCTGAATTGATGAACTTTATATATAAAATGATCTGTTGCTATGGCAACTGGCTGCCCGGTGAGTGGAAGAAGGTATTTCATCATTATGGCATGGATAATGCTTGGAATGGGAACACACAAAAGATTCTCATTTCCTTTGTAGCAACTAGGTCAATGAGACAAACACTAAAAGCGCCTCTCAGATACATTAGTAGGGTATTAAAGAGACACTGAAATAATCCTGGTGCAATCTGTAGTAATTTAGCTTTTGGAATTGGTAGCCTCCTTGTTCACTGGGAATCCCCATGTGTTGTCAAATATAACCATTGTCGGGCTGGAGAGATGGTTTAGCGGTTAAGACGCCTGTCTCCTAAGCCTAAGAACCCTGGTTCCAATCTCCAGGTCCCACGTTTAGCCAGATGCAAAGTGACGCAAGGGCGCAATGCCGCACTTGACCACAAGGGGGCTCACGCGTCTGGATTTCATTCGCAGTAGCTGAGAGGCTGCTGGCGCGCCCATCTCTATCTGTCTTCCTCTCCCTCACTCTCTGTCTCTCTCTCCAAAATAATAATAATAATAATAATAATAATAATAATAATATAACCATTGTCAATGAAACTGGTTATTTCATATAATGGGCAGGTATAATTTCTGCCAAGTCAGTGACACACCCATAAAAATCCCCCTGAATTATAAGGAAAGTTACAAGAAATGAATAGAGGCCAATGACTTTTATAAAATCTGAAGGTTTTTAAGTGTACATGTAGCTGAGAGGAAATTTGCTCTACTGGTTTTGTCTTTTGGAAGGGCTATGTATTTATTTATTTTGGTGTGTGTATAAATGTCATGTGATATATATATATGCACATGTGTGTGCCCTTGATGTGCCCCACATGGTTGTCTGTGGTAGGAAGGCTCCTGCCTATGGTGGCTGGAGTGGAATGTCAGGTGATCAACTCCACGGGTCTTCTAACATATTCTGAGCCTGAGTCTTTTATTTTTTTTGGAGAGAGACACAAAGAGAGACAGAGAGAGAGGGAGAGGAGGACAGATAGAGATGGGTGTGCCAGCAGCTTCTCAGCCGCTGCGAGCGAACTCCAGACGCATGCGCCCCCTTGTGGTCAAGTGCGGCATTGCACCCTTGCGTCACTTTGCATCTGGCTAAACGTGGGACCTGGAGATTGGAACCGCTGGAGATTGGAACCAGTGTTCTTAGGCTTAGCAGGCAGGCGCCTTAACCGCTAAGCCATCTCTCCAGCCCTGAGCCTGAGCCTCTTTATTAATTCTCAAGCTTGTGGGGCTCCAGTGATTCTCATGTTTTGCCCCTCCTCCCACGATGACGTCATAGGTGCCATGTCCAGCTGTATACAGGGATTTGGATCTTTGATATCTGGTGGTTTCCGGCACAGCCAAGCCCTCCTGTTTGGGCGGGAAGCACACTTAACTGCTGAGCCATCTCTCCAGCCTTGGAAGAGCCTTTTAAGTTCTGTACTTTAGGGTTTATTTATCTGATATTATTCCTCAAGATTTTAAGCTTCATCTAGATTTCATCTGCAATATGCGCCAGATAGCAATTTTCCACACAGATACTGCGTTAAGACCTAATTACTCTATTTTCTGAACTAGAAATCAGGATAGCTGCCTGTACGGTCACATAACAAGCACGAGAAGTTAAAACTGTCATTTTTTTTAAAGGTTTAAAATTATTTTAACCTAATTATGGTTAACATCTATCGAGACTAATTGCATTTATATTTTCTCCTTATATCTTAATTCCTGACAATTATTTTTAAAGGATCTTGCAACTTTTGCAGAGGTCAAAAGTTCTAGAAGTCTGAGAGAAAAAAAAAATCTCTATAATTAATCAGAAACCTTTCCCTCTGGTTGTGGCAAATTTTTGTCAAGCACATGTATAATTCTTTCTTGTCCTACAAATATATACCACAGGCATTACCACGAACATTGTCGGCTGGGCCATCTCTAGCAATTAATTGTTTCCCATAACATGATCATATTTTCCATAATAAATCAGGTTTGCAAAATGTTACACAGTATGGCGGTTTTAATTAGCTGTCCCCCTTAAACTCATGCATTTTGAATGTTTGGTTCCCAGCTGATAACAGTTTGGAGTTGGGGCCTCACTGGAGGAGGTATATTGTTGGGGGCGCACCTAGGGTTGTTACAGCCAGCTCCCCTTTGCTACCGAGTTAATTAGAATCGCCTTTTAAGGCGTTGTAACAGTGAGAAGACTCATTTCTTTTCCTCTGAATTCTTCTTTCCTATGTAAATTTAATGCTGAGCCTCCAGTTCCAGGAACAATGTAATTCATTTGCTCAATCACAAGTTAAGAGAAAGAACTTTCTGGACATATTAGCTCACCCTCCTGATGCTGTAATGTCCGCCTGCGGTGCTGGCAGAGGTGATGTCCTGTCTTCGCTCATGCCATGCTCGCCCCTGCTCATCATGGAGCTTCCTTACCTGTGTGTAAACTGAAACAAACCATGCGTCCCACAAGCTGCTTTGGTCAGGTGTTTGTCTCAGAAATGAGAAGGTAATTATAACACATGGCTTCTATTGGTTATTCTTTTTTAAAAAAATATTTTTTATTATTTTATTTATTTTTGGAGAGAGACAGAGAGAGAGAGGGAGAGGAAGACAGATAGAGATGGGCGCACCAGCAGTCTCTCAGCTGCTGTGAACGAAATCCAGACGCACGCGCCCCCTTGTGGTCAAGAGCGGCATTGCGCCCTTGCGTCACTTTGCATCTGGCTAAACGTGGGACCTGGAGATTGGAACCGCTGGAGATTGGAACCAGCGTTCTTAGGCTTAGCAGGCAGGCGCCTTAACCGCTAAGCCATCTCTCCAGCCCCTATTGGTTATTCTTACCATTGATTGACATACAAAGAATTAGGTTTCATTGTAGCGCTTTGAAATTTGTATTTATTTTCAAGCTGAGAGAGGAGAGACAAAAACACAGAGACAGAGAGAGAATGGGCATGCCAGGGCCTCTAGTCGCTGCAAATGTACTCCAGATGTGTGTGCCACTTTGTGCATCTGGCTCTGTGTGTGTACAGGGGAACTGAACCCAGGTTGTTAGGCATTGCAGACTAGTACCTTAACCACCGAGCCATCTCTTTAGCCGTTGTTAATGGCATTTTTTTTTCGAACACATGTTTTGTGTCCCTTTCTCTCACATTTTTTGGCCAGAATTTGTTGCTGTTTTTCCTTGGTGACAGCTGTTCAGATTTGGTTGGATGGAATCTTAGTGTGGTTTTGATTGTTAAGCATATTGAGAGCTGGAGAGATGGCTTAGACACCAAAAAGAAAGAAAGAAAGAAAGAAAGAAAGAAAGAAAGAAAGAAAGAAAGAAAAAAATGTGTATTTGTGAGGTCCCTTTCCCACAGATATTAAGTATGTTCCAGTTTATTGTTATTGGGTATAAATAAATTGAATGTTACCTTTGTGATTGTTATTTGTGCATCCTGGCGCACAGTTCTTTATTTGCTTTGCATGCTAGAAAAGGAAATGACTTAGAATATATTTGAATTAAATGTTAAGGTTGTATTATATGTTGTCACCTCAAACAGCACTTACTGCAGGAGCTTCTTACAAGAAATACTGCACCAAAAATAATAATAAAACAAAGCTTGACGTGGTGGTGCACGCCTTTAATCCCAGGACTGAGGAGGCAGAGGTAGGAGGATTGCTGTGAGTTTGAGGTCACCCTGAGACTACATAGTGAATTCCAGGTCAGCAAAAAAAAAAGAAGAAGAAGAAGAAGAAGAGAAGGAGGAGAGGGAGAGGGAGAAGAAGAAGAAAAGAAGGAGAGGGAGAGGGGAAGAAGGAGAGGGAGAGGGAAAGGGAGAAGGAGAAGAAGAAGAAGAAGAGAAGGAGAGGGAGAGGGAGGAGAAGGAGGAGAAGAAGGAGAGGGAGGAGGAGAAGAAGAAGAAAAGAAGGAGAGGGAGAGGAAGAAGAAGGAGAGGGAGAAGGAGAAGAAGAAGAAAAGAAGGAGGGGAGAAGGAGAAGAAGAAGAAGAAAAGAAGAAGAAGGAGAGAGAGAGGGAGAAGGAGAAGAAGAAGGGAAGGAGAGGGAGAGGGAGGAGAAGGAGAGGGAGAAGGAGAAGAAGAAGAAAAGAAGGAGAAGGAGAAGGAGAAGAAGAAGAAGAAGAGAAGAAGAAGAAGGAGGAGAAGAAGAAGAAGGAGAAGAGAAGAAGAGGAGAAGGAGAAGGAGAGGAAAGAAGAAGAAGGAGAAGGAAAGAAGAAGAAGAAGGAGAGAGAGAGAAGGAGGAGAAGAAGAAGAAGAAGAAGAGGGAGAAGAAGAAGAAGAAGGAGAAAAGAAGAAGGAGAAGAAAAGAAGAAGAAGAAGAAGAAGAAGAAGAGGAGGAGGAGAAGGAGAAAAGAAGAAGAAGAAGAAAAGAAGAAGAAGGAGGAGAGAGAGAGGGAGAAGGAGAAGAAGAAGGGAAGAAGGAGAGGGAGGAGGAGGAGAAGGAGAAGAAGAAGAAGAAAAGAAGAAGGAGGAGGAGAGAGAGAGGGAGAAGGAGAAGAAGAAGGGAAGAAGGAGAGGGAGAGGGAGGAGAAGGAGAAGAAGAAGAAGAAAAGAAGAAAAGAAGAAGGAGAAGAAGAAGAAGAAGAAGAAGAAAAGAAGAAGAAGAAGAAGAAGAAGGAGAAGAAGAAAGAAGAAGAAAAGAAGAAGGAGAAGAAAAGAAGAAGAAGAAAAGAAGAAGGAGAAGAAAAGAAGAAGAAGAGAAGAAGAAGAAAAGAAGAAGGAGAAGAAGAAGAAAAGAAGAAGGAGAAGAAGAAGAAGAAGAAGAAGAAGAAAAGAAGAAAAGAAGAAGAAGGAGAAGGAGAAGAAAAGGAGAAGAAGAAGAAAAGAAGAAGGAGAAGGAGCAGAAAAGAAGAAGAAGAAAAGAAGGAAAGGGAGAGGGAGGAGAAGGAGAAGACGAAGGAGAAGGAAAAGGAGAAGGAGAAGGAAAGAAGAAGAAGGAGGAGGAGGAGGAGAAAAGAAGAAGAAGAAGAAGAAAAGAAGAAGAAGAAGAAAAGAAGGAGAAGGGGAAGGGGAAGGAGAAGGAGAAGAAAAGAAGAAGAAAAGAAAAGAAGGGGAAGGAGAAGGAGAAGAAAAGGAGGAGAAGGGGAAGGGGAAGGAGGAGGAGGAGGAGAAGAAGAAGAAGAAGCAGAAGAAGGAGAAGAAGAAGAAGAGGAGGAGGAGGAAATCCTGAAACTAAGTATTTGGTGTGCTTAATATTCCAAAAAATAGGAATTACAGGTCACAGGCTTGGTAAGGAAGGGCGTTACCAGGTGAGCATTACGCCCCAAAGGTAAACGGAAGAGAGCCAGCCCTTCCTTCCTTCCTTCCTTCCTTCCTTCCTTCCTTCCTTCCTTCCTCCCTCCCCTCCTCCTCCCTCCCTCCTTCCTTCCTTCCTTCCTTCCTTCCTTCCTTCCTTCCTTTATCAAGTCCCCATGGCCAGTGAAGATGCCGCCCGTTTTTGCTAAAGAGTACACCGGAGGGACCATGCCAGCAAGCAGCCTTAGCTATTTGTGGAGCAGTCCTGTAAGGCGGCCTTACACTGGAGCCACCACTGTTTAGTGGTGACAAGTGGACGCATGGAAAACCATTCATGTTCCTCTAGTTCAGAGCCCTGTGCATGGAAGTGACCAGCCCTTTCAATGACCGGTGATTGAAGCAAAGCGTGCCTCTGGTCTGCAGGCTGCATCAGGGACCAGGGGTGCTTTTCTGATCAGTAATATGTGCCACCACCTTTCCCAGGAGATCCACCCCCTGTCATTGTTCCCATGGGCGACGTGCATCCGTGTTCAGCTCTGCAAGAAGGGTGAATCTTCAGGGAAAACTGAGAAGGTGTGTGTGTGTGTTTAAAAATGTTTACAAGGGACTGGAGAGGTGGCTTAGTGGATAAGCGCTTGCCTGTGAAGCTTGAGGACCCTGGTTCGAGGCTTGATTCCCCACAGGACCCACGGAAGTCAGATGCACAAGGGGCACATGTATCTGGAGTTCTGTGGCTAGAGGCCCTGGCACGGCCATTCTCTCTCTCCTCCCTCTCTCTGTCTGTCACTCTCAATAAGTAAATAAACTGTGAGATCTAAGAAATTAAGATATTGCCTTTAGCTTCTGTAACTCCACTTGCTAGCGCTCCAGCTTGACAGTAGTACTGCCATTTTTAAGCAGATAGCCATTATAGTAAAACAGATTGCCATCTGAAATTAAAAAGCCCAGGCCTGACTCAGATGAGGAACTTGCGGGCTCATGTACTGACCTTTGCTTCTTTCCCAACCCCCTCCCTCTCTCTTATTGTTCATTCCTGGGAAGTCTTAGGACATCCCGGAGATAATAAAGGAATCTGCAAACAAGTGGCTGATCCTAGATAAGCAGCTCAGAATGTTCCCGCGCGCGCGCTTTTTGAACCAACCATTTCAAATGTTGCAATATGATGTAACTGCTGTATCCCTTCTCTATATTAACCCTTTCCCCCAAGAGTGGGGGCTCTCTTAGAGCCCCAGTCTAGGCTTGGTAATAAAGAATTCCATGTAATTGCAGTCGAGCTTCTCGGTCTTGTTGTCTCACTGGGTGACTCCCAAGGACCCCAACCCACATTTGGGGGTCCTGGCACTACAAAACAAATAATCAAAAAAAGCAAAAATAGAAATGTTTACAAATGCAGCCGGGCATGGTGGTGCATGACTTTAATCCCAGCGCTCGGGAGGCAGAGGTAGGAGGATCGCCGTGAGTTCGAGGCCACCCTGAGACTACTTTGAAAAACCAAAAAAAAAAAAAAAAGTTTAGAAATGTAGCATTATTATCCATCTGTTTGATGAAAATAAAATTGAAGCTAAAAGCTAAGAAAAATTGATATAAAGAAATATAAAATGCAATGTGATTCAAAGTACATGATCTTGCTCAAAAGAAGTGATAAGACGAATTATTTTACCAGACACTAGGGTCATAGGCAGTGGATAATTCATACTGAATTTTGTTAAACAATATTTTAGAATATTTTATTTATTTATTTGTGTGTGAGACAGAAAGAGGCAGATTCGAGAATGGGCATGCCAGGGCCTCCAGATGCTACTTTGTGCATCTGGTTTATGTGGGTTCTGGGGAATTGAACCTGGGTCCTTAAGCTTTGTAGCCAAGCAACTTAACCTCTAAGCCATCTCCCCAGCCCTGTTTTAACTTTTTATTGACAGCTTCCATAAACGTGGACCAATATATCGTGATTGCAATCATGATCTCACCCCCTCTCAAATCTCCCCTCCGTCCTCTTAATCCCATAAACAAATCGTCTTTTCAACTAGCCTCTTCTATTTTGATGTCGTCATTTTTCCCTCCCATTACGCAGGTCTTGTGTTGAAATAAACAATGTCTTAAAATCCAAGATGAAAATAAACTATCATATACTAATGTGAAGATTTTAATTTAATGCATCCTGAAATGCATCTGTAACTTTCAATATTTTAAGGTGCTGTAGGCCTAAAAGAGCCAGAAATGTGTGTGTGTGTGTGTGTGTGTGTGTGTGCTTGCTTGAGCAGGCAGGGATGGTGGATAAACAGGATTCTCTGCTCATCTGAATAGCATTCCCCTGGGCCTGCATTGTTAAGCAAAATCCTTAAGGGCAGATAAGCAAGACATTTAGAGACTCTGGCCTCACCCCCCAGCTGCTTCCTATAACTGATTAACAGAACAGTTAAGTTTGTGTAATCCTCTAGAATGGAATGCCCCTGCTTCATGCACACTTCCCTTTGTGTTTAAAGATTTTTATGGCTGTACCTGCAACATGTGATTTTATGGCTTAATTCCCACCCTGTTTTTTTCTGTGAACATCATGCGGTTATTTCCAAGAAAAGCTGAATATACAATACCACATCTTGAGGATCCGAACTCTGGGTGTAGTCCTGGTGGGTAACAGCTTTTCTTTTCTTTTCTTTTTTTTCTTTCTTTTCTTTCTTTTTACCCAATAAAACTTTGCTTCACATTCCGTGCTTGAGTTGATGGTCTTACTTGTGAAAAGACACCGAACCCCATAGCAGCCGCTGATAAAGCGGAAGAGATACCATTTCAAAAAGTACTCTAAGAAGATACCAAAGCATGCCATCTGTGAATGAAAATGCCATAATGAAACCCATTACCTCATGTGCCAACCTAAAATGGAGTTTTAAAAAATTCCATTGGGAGCCCGAGGAAAAAAAAGTCATTCATTATTTTTCTATGGGAACAATGATTGACAGGTAATCCTATTTTCATTAAAATGAAGAGATTATGAGCAACATAAAGGAACATTTTTCTCTGGCGTCCACGACCTTCCCTTATGATGCTAAATTTAGCATTAGGAAGTGCAGACAGGTCTTAACCCCTTACAGGTCACTGTGTGGTAACTTTTCATTTGCTATTGTACTAAAAGTGAGAGAAATTATGCAGGGATAGCCCAAATTAAATGCTGATAATTCTTCTTTTAAAAATATTTCATCGGAAGCCGGGCGTGGTGGCGCATGCCTTTAATCCCAGCACTTGGGAGGCAGAGGTAGGAGGATTGCCATGAGTTCAAGGCCACCCTGAGACTACATAGTTAATTCCACGTCAGCCTGGACCGGAGTGAGACCCTACCTCGAAAAACCAAAAAAAAAAAAAAAAAAAAAAAAAAAAAATTCATTGGTTTATTTGTAAAGAGAATGAATGAATGAATGAATGAGGGCATGCCAGGGCCTCTTGCCACTGCAAAATGAATTTGAGATACATATGCCAGTTTGTGCATCTCGCTTTACGTGGGTATTGGGGAACTGAACCCACAGTCAGCAGGCTTTGCAAAGAAGCACCTTTAACCACCGAGTCATCTCTCCATCCCAACCACTAATAGTTCTTTGACTAAGCAATTTCCATGACTTATTTTCAGAACTGTTCCTGCTTTCGAAAATAAATCCTACTTTCCTCCAGAAACTCTCCTACACAGATGCTAGTATTTCGGGACCACATGTAATTATTTCCCAAATTCAATTTGTTATGATCAGTTGAGCCTGCAGTTGCTTTTTTTTTTTTTTTTTTTTGGTTTTTTCCGGGTAGGGTCTCACTCTAGCCCAGGCTGACTTGGAATTCACTCTGTAGTCTCAGGGTGGCCTCGAACTCACGGCGATCCTCCTACCTCTGCCTCCCGAGTGCTGGGATTAAAGGCGTGTGCCACCACGCCCGGCTTGAGCCTGCAGTTTTATTCTGGCTGTCTTATAACCTGGTGTCTGTGCAGAAGCCACTGTGTCCTCATGAGGCAAACATTTCAATCCCAAGCATATCAGGATGAGAAAAGCCGAGGCCATGACCAGCTTTCAGAGCTGAGATGATGGGAGACGATGAATTCTGTAATAACTTTGTCCTTATATTTAACAAGTGTGAATGAAGATGACAGGAAGGGCGTCCCCACATTAAACTGAAGTGTTCAGAGGACTGCATTTGTTCTCTGAGGACAATGGCCCGCTTCCTGGCTTTCTAAAAGCATGCTTTACCATGACACATCAAACACCATTATCTAACCCAGAATGCATCGGTACTGCAAGGTGACAATGAGTGGGTTGGTGGCAGATCTTGTTTCTGTCTTTGTCAAGCCCATACATTAAACCCTTCTCTTTCTTTTACAATCCTAATCACACTTACATAGGTGTCTCCCACCCATGGCGGCAACATCTTCTTGGCTGATGCATAATCCTCGTCCATTTACAGTCACTCATCTTCATCTTACGGTCACTCGTGCTTGCATTCTCCAAAATCAATAGTGTCCAGCCACTGGCTCTCTCTGGTTCCAGCTTGAGTTGTGCCTGCACATGTTAAAATGGCAATCCTGCTATTTGCAAATTGATACTTTTATCTGTTCTGACTCGGTGGAAAATACTCCTTACTCGAGATTGGCTTGTGCTTGCTCTGTGAACTCTTGTGCCTGGTATGTGATCTCAGAGCCCACGGGGAACCCCCGGCCAGATGTGGAAGTCTCAGAGGGCCTCAGAAGAAGATAAATTAGCCGGGCATGGTGGCGCACGTCTTTAATCCCAGCACTTGGGAGGCAGAGGTAGGATCGCCGTGAGTTCAAGGCCACCCTGAGATTACATAGTGAAGTCCAGGTCAGCCTGAACCAGAGTGAGACCCTACCTCGCAAAACCAAAAAAAAGAAGAAGAAGAAGAAGAAGAAGAGGAAGAGGAAGAGGAAGAGGAAGAGGAAGAAGAAGAAGAAGGAGAAGAAGAAGAAGAAGAAGAAGAAGAAGAAGAAGAAGATAAATTGCTCTCTGCAGACTTGGACTTAGTCCCTGAAGCTTTATGGTATCATCTCAATAATGAAAACAAATTTGGAACTTATACTTGATATAAGAAATGTTTGCAGGCTGGAGAGATGGCTTAGCCATTATGGCATTTGCCTGCAAAACCAAAGGACCCAGGTTCGACTCCCCAGGATCCACGTTAGCCAGATGCACAAGGGGACACACGGACCTGGAGTTCATTTGCAAGTGGCTGGAGGCCCAGGCATGCGCCCATTCTCTCTCTTCCTCTTCCTCTGTCAAATAAATAAATAAATAAATAATGATAAAAGAAATGTTTAGCACACCCTCCAAGGCTCGGGGAACATTTCAGGATGCAGGAGAAATGCTCTGGAAGATTCTATGTTCTGTAGAGTGACTGTCACATTCTGAAGTGACCCTCACCTTGTGACCTCACACTGGCTGTTGCTACCTCCACAAAATTGAGCTCCTCAACATTTAGACATGGATGGTGGACAAGGGTAAAAAGAAAAAAATATAGTTGTCAAAACAGAATAGGGGGCTGGAGAGATGGCTTAGCGGTTAAGGCGCCTGCCTCCTAAGCCTAAGAACGCTGGTTCCAATCTCCAGGTCCCACGTTTAGCCAGATGCAAAGTGACGCAAGGGTGCAATGCCGCACTTGACCACAAGGGGGCGCATGTGTCTGGAGTTCGTTCACAGCAGCTGAGAGACTGCTGGCACGCCCATCTCTATCTGTCTCCCTCTCCCTCTCTGTCTCTCTCCAAAAATAAAATACAGAATAGGGTCTTCTTGGAAAGAAGGGGTTCAGTGAAGGAGGATGGGCAAGCAGGGGAAAAAGACCTTGGTGAGAGAAGATTATAATCAGATTATATTATATTCACGTGTGAAAGTTGTCAATAAAAAGTTGAAATCAGGGCTGGAGAGATGGCTCAGCAGTTAAAGTGCTTGCTTGCAAAGCCTAAGGACTCGGTTTGATTCCCTACTACCTACATAAAGCCAGATGTACAAAGTGGCAGACGTGTCTGCAGTTTGTTTGCAGAGGCTGGAGCCCTGGTGTGCCCTTTCTCTGTCTGTGTCTCTTCTCTCTCTCTTTGTCTGCTTGCAAATAAATAAAATAAAATCAAGTTAAAATCATATTATCCTTTCTTACATATCATTTTCCCTCTCTTTTCTCCCAAGTAATAATTGTTAAAGTTTTATTGATTTATTGATTTGAGAGAGAGAAAGAGACAGGTAGAAAGAGAGAGAGAGGATGGGCATGCCAGGGCCTTCAGCCAATGTAAATGAACCCCAGATGCCTGCGCCACCTTATGCATCTGGCTTATGTGGGTCCTGGGGAATCGAACCTGAGTCCTTTGGCTTTGCAGGCAAGTACCTTAACGATTAAGCCATCTCTCCAGCCCTCCTTAGTAATATTTTTTGCTTTTTGATTACTCTTTGTACCTTTATAGCCTTTCCTAGAACAAGCTGCAGTGGATGCCTCCAGCCTGGTGTTCATCGTAGCTTTAATCAGGAAGTGTCTCTGAATTCAGGGAAAAGGCATTTTCATTTCTCTGGATTTGTTCCCCAGAGGCTGCATCTCATAAATCACTTCGTACAACTGTAAGCAGTAAGTTATAATACTAGCCCGGGTTTGTTCCTTAGTTTTTCCTCAACTGTGTGCAAGATGCAGTAAGCCCCTGGGCTGATACAGCATTTCCTGTGCTGCACCTCCTGGGCTCCTGTCTGCTTTCTGCTTCCCTGGGCTTGTCTCAGACTCTGAACAGCAGGAATGAGAAGATCTTTGACATTTCTTATGCAGCACCCTAGCAGATTAAGCCCTTGGTGACAACGGTACCAAAGGTGGGTGATTGTGGTGGTCATTTAACTCAGTTGTAAAAATTACATAGCAAGCAGAACACTCTGAGCTTGATTCCCCAGCAACAGCAGCAGCTACCACACACACACACACACACACACACACACACACACACACGCGCAACTGCTTAAGCCAAGAGAAGGGAAATTTACATTATACTTCTCTTTTTAAAATATTTATTTTGGGCTGGAGAGATGGCTTAGTGGTTAAGCGCTTGCTTGTGCAGCCTAAGGACCCTGGTTCGAGGCTCGATTCTCCAGGACCCACGTAAGCCAGACGCACAAGGGGGTGCATGCATCTGGAGTTTGTTTGCAGTGGGCTGGAGGCCCTGGTGCTCCCATTCTCTCTCTCTCTCTCTCTCTCTCTCTCTACCTGCCTATTTCTGGATCTCTCTCTCTCTCTCAAATAAATAAATAAATAAATAATAAAATATTCTTTTAAAAAATCCTGAATATAAAAAATAAAAAAAAAAAAAAATATTTATTTTATGGGGCTGGAGATACAGCTTAGTGGTTAAGGCATTTGTCTCCAAAGCCAAAAGGATCCTGGTTCGAATCTCCAGGACCCACGTAAGCCAGCTGCACAATGGACCCATGCATCTGAAGTTCATTTGCAGTGGCTGGAGGCCCTGGCGTGCCCATTCTCTTCCCTCTCTCTCTCTCTGCCTCTTTCCCTCTCTCAAATAAATAAAGTAAATAAATTTTAAAAAATTAAAAAATTTAATTTTTATATAATAATTTTATATGATAAACTAAATATTTATTTATTTATTTGAGAGGACAGAGAAAAAGGAGATAGAGAAAGAGACAGTATGGCTGTGACTGGGCCTTCTGCTATGCAAATGTACTCCAGATCCATACACCACTTCGTGCATCTGGTTTCACATGGGTGCTGGGCAATTGAACCCAGGCCATCAGGCTTTGCAATTAAGTGCCTGTAACTCCTGAACCATCTCTCCAGCCCATTATATTTCTAAAGAAGGGTAATCTGGGTAGACGGAAACAGTATTCTATTTTCTCCTATAAACCTAACTTGTGCTCAATACACAAACTGTTGAATTTAAATAACCTTGTAGATTCGTAAGTGTGCCTCAGGAAGTTTTACTATATTCAGATAAGTCTGTTTTTTATATTCCTCATTGGAAGTTTTTAAATTTTTTTATTTTTGGAGAGAGAGAGAGAGAGAGGGAGAGGAAGACAGATAGAGATGGGTGTGCCAGCAGCCTCTCAGCTGCTGTGAAAGAAATCCAGATGCGTGCACCCCCTTGTGGGCAAGTGCAGCATTGCACCCTTGCATCACTTTGCATCTGGCTAAACGTGGGACCTGGAGATTGGAACCAGCGTTCTTAGACTTAGGAGGCAGGCGCCTTAACTGCTAAGCCATCTCTCCAGCCCCACTTTCATTTTTTAAGCACATTAGTCACCTAATGTTATTAAGTGTACCTCTTTATTGAGTGTTCTTGTGGAGTTGATCAGAGGATGTTTATGTGACAGATTTCCAAAAAAAAAGGTAGCCAATTATATTGATTTTCATCCATAAGTATGAGCTCTTTTACTGCCCTGTTTTAAAATGCGTTTGCTTGTATTTCTCTGCAAGAAAATGATGCATGATTATCCTAGACAAAGCATGTTTTTTACGGCTTCGTAAGAATGGAAATGTGAAATTTGCTTTCAGCGTTTTCAAATGTCGGTGAAGAGCTTGTCAACAAGAAAGACTGGCTGAATGAAATGTCAAGTTTTGTTAAAAGAGTATGCATGTCTTGAGAAAGAGAAAATATCAGCACACATAATTGTGTGGCCTAGCTGAGAGCCACAAAACTGTACATTCTCTAAAATTCAACATCAGATGTTCTGCAGTCAAGCATAAAGATGATCTATGACTCAGATGGGAAGAAAAGGAAAATGATGGATTATAGGATATGGATTATAGTCCCTCAAAAGTCTGCCTCTAGGACATATAAATAATCTACAATTTCTACAAATTGGAATTGCAAGCTGAGAACTGGAGGGTTTTATCAAAAAGCATTGCTGTATATTATGGTGAAGGTCTGTGGTGGAAGTTTCATTATCCTTAAAAGACAGGTTAATTTATGTTTTTATATCTACTTGGAATAGCTAAACTGTAGCCATTTCAAAGTTATTTATTTATTTATTTTTATTTATTTTTGGTTTTCAGTTTTTTTTCAAGGTAGGGTCTCACTCTAGCCCAGGCTGACCTGGAATTCACTGTGTAGTCTCAGAGTGGCCTTGAACTCATAGCGATCATCCTACGTCTGCCTCCCGAATGCTGGGATTAAAGGCGTGCGCCACCACGCCCGGCTCCATTGCAAAGTCATTGTCAGTTGTAACGGAGGTTTTGTGCTGTCAAAGGGAAGTGTGTGTGTATTTGATAAATTCCGAGATGAAACATTCTGTAAACCAACAACCAAGGTTCCCAAGTCGTGTTGATGGAGCAACACCCGGCTCTGCACAGGCATGAGTCCAAGTTAACAGCTGCGTTTCGAAGCTTGTTTCAGGTGAAGATCACAAGGTTCTTATACTTTCTGGGCAGCTGGGCTGATTAGCCTGCCCGGTTCATTTCATGAACCATTTTGTTGACCACAAGAAGATCCTTGTTAAAGATGATGGAACCATTTTGTTGTCAGATTAAAAGATTGCTTATAGAGTCCACTCCCATTGTTGCTGCTGTCTAGGGATCAATCTATTTATTTCATTTTCCCTTTCTCTGTTGACTTTCATTTTTCATTTCATGTTCTCTCTATTTTGAATTTTTTTGTTTTGTAAGTAGTTATTGGCAATTTTTATATGTGGATATAGTCTATTTTGATCATAATGGCCTCCCATACCTCTTGCCCCTCCTCCACCTCTTCCACTGAACCCCTTCGCCCTTCTCCAGCTAGTCTCTGTTCTATTTTTTTTTAACTTTTTATTTTTTATTATTTTTTTTGAGAGAGACAGAGAGAGAGAGGGAGAGGAAGACAGAGATGGGCACGCCAGCAGCCTCTCAGCTGCTGTGAATGAAATCCAGACGCATGCGCCCCCTTGTGGTCAAGTGCGGCATTGCACCCTTGCGTCACTTTGCATCTGGCTAAACGTGGGACCTGGAGATTGGAACCGCTGGAGATTGGAACCAGTGTTCTTAGGCTTAGCAGGCAGGCGCCTTAACCACTAAGCCATCTCTCCCGCCCTCCATTCTATTTTGATGGCGGTTTTCTGTTTGTCTTCCTTTCTTCCTCATCTGTGATGACATATTGATGGGCCCAGTATTGTGCAAGTAATGGTGTTGGGGTCCCCCCCAAGGCCAGCTCAGGAGGGACGACAGGGTCTCTACCGAATTGGGGTGAGCAGCGCGGAGTCACGACACAGACTCCGGGAGTTGGGTGAAAGCGGAAGCGAGAATCCACAAACTCGTTTATTTAGCACAATGCACATAGGGTTTAAGGGGCTGTTAATCCTTGTATGGGGTGGTCCCCTTTTGGTGACCAATGACAGCTTGTCTCTGGACAGGACATCTTGTAGTAGGCTTCTCGCGAGCATGGGGCTGTAACTGTTGTTACATCACGCCTGCGCAAAACGCCATTTTTACAGAAGCCACTTCCTGTTTTCTTCTGCCATGTGGTCTGGCTAGGACCAGGCCTGTATTGTGCCATACATAATGGCAGAAGCGGTGAGGTCGTGAATGCAATGGCCACCTCATGTCTGGAATACATTCTAAACACACTCTTCCTCACCCTCTGGATATCGAATTCTGTCCGCCATTTCTTCCTCAGTGTTCCCTGAGCCTCGTTGGCTGTGACAGAGCGTCTCATTAAATGCTGACCATTTACCTGTCACTTTCCAGCACTTTTGATTAGTTTTGATTCTCTCCCCATTAGTCACTGATATCTGTCATTTTTATTATTTAATTTTGTTATTTTTCTTAATTAATTAATTAATTTTCAAGCAGAGAGAGAGAGGGAGAGATAGAAGAGAGGCAGACACACAGAGAGAATGGGCACGCCAGGGCCTCCAGTCATTGCAAACAAACTCCAGATGCATGTGCCCCTTGTGCATCTGGCTTACGTGGGTCCTGGAGAATCGAACCGGGATCCTTTGCCTTCACAGGCAAAAGCCTCAACCACTAAGCCATTTCTCCTGCCCTTTTTTATTTTATTTTAGAGAGAGACCGAGAAAGAAAGCCAGAGAGAGAAAATTGGTGCACCAGGGCCTCAGCCACTGCAAACAAACTCCGGAAGCTTGGGCCACCTAGTGGGCATGTGTGACCTTGTGCCTGCCTCACCTTTGTGCATCTGGCTTATGTGGGATCTGGAGAGTCAAACATGTGTCCTTGGGCTTCACAGGCAAGCATCTCTCTAGCCTGTCTTTTTTCTAACTGTCTTTTTATTTTATTTTATTTTTTATTTTTTTGGAGAGAGACAGAGACAGAGAGAGAGGGGGAGCCATCCAGTAACAGCTGTCAGCAAGCTGGTGAGTATGTGAACCTGGGTCCCGTTAGTCCACAAGGCTGGATGCCTCTGCAGTCATAATCTGGTGCTGACGGCCCAGAGGCTTCACTGGTCTTTAGCCCATGCTGGAGGACCAAAGGAGCTTGTTGCAGTGTTCCTGCAGGTTGGCAGCAACAGCACTTAGCAGCGAGGGCAGCCGGGAAGACCATACTGCTGTTCCTGGAACCTTACTCTACCTAGAGCACCAGCTGAAGGGCTGCCCACTTTAGAGAAAGGCCTCCTCAAATTACCATTATGCTAGGGGCTAGAATGTCAGCATATGAACATTCAGGATCACCAAATGTTTTCTTTCCTGAGCCACAATTCGATAGGAGAAATCATTAATTGTAATAATAATTAATAATAAATAACAAATGTTGCTTAATAGAAGCTGTAAAACTTCCTAGGAAAGCATTAGGTATAAAGTTAGGTATTTTAAATATTGTTTTTGTTTATTTATTAGAGAAAGAGAGAGAGAGAGAATGGGCACGGCGGGCCTCCAGCCAAACTCAGGCATGATGTGCATCTGGCTTATGTGGGACCTGGAGAAATCTAACCTGGGCCCTTAGGCTGGCAAGCCCTTCTCTCTAGCCTGGTCAGTATTTTTAATGTTGTTTTCAAAGATTATTATTATTTATTTGAGAGAGAGAAAAACATGCCATACAGATAGATGATAGATGATGATAGATGAATAGATAGATGATAGATAGATAGATAGATAGATGATAGATAGATGATAGAATATAGATAGATGATAGATAGATAGATAGATAGATAGATAGATTAGATAGATAGATATGATTTGTTGATTTCATAGATTGATGGATACATACATAGATGATAGATAGATAGCCATATCCAGATGGATAGATGATAGATAGATAGATAGATAGATAGATAGATAGATAGATAGATAGAATAGATAGATAGATGATAGATTGATGATTGATAGATAGATGATAGATAGATAGATGATAGATAGATGATAGATAGATAGATGATAGAAAGATGATAGATAGATGATAGATGGATAGATGATATAGATGGATAGATAGATAGATGATAGATTGATGATTGATAGATGATAGATAGAAGATAGATAGATAGATAGATAGATGATAGATAGATAGATAGATGATGATAGATGGATAATAGATAGATAGATAGATAGATAGATGATAGATAGATAGATGATAGATTGATGATTGATAGATGATAGATAGGTAGATAGATAGATAGATAGATAGATAGATAGATGGATAGATAGATGATAGATAGATAGAGATAGATAGAGATGAGAGATACATAAATAGATGATGGATAGATGAAGATAGATAGATAGATAGATGATAGAGATGATAGATAGATAGATGATAGATAGATAGATAGATAGATAGATAGATAGATAGATAGATAGATAGATAGATAGATAATGATGGATGGATAGATAGATAGATGATAGATAGATAGATGATAGATAGATAGATAGATGATTGATAGATAGATGATAGATAGATAGATAGATGATAGATAGATATATGATAGATAGATAGAGATAGATAGATAGAGATACATAAATAGATGATAGATAGATGATAGATAGATAGATAGATGATAGATAGATAGATGATAGAAAGATGATAGATAGATAGATAGATGGATAGATGATAGATAGATGATAGATGATTGATAGATGATAGATAGATAGATAGATGATAGATAGATAGATAGATGATAGATAGATAGATAGATAGATAGATAGATGATGGATGATAGATAGATAGATAGATGATAGATAGATAGATGATAGATAGATAGATGATAGATAGATAGATAGATTGATAGATAGATTGATAGATAGATGGATAGATAGATAGATAGATGATGATAGATAGATAGATAGATAGATAGATAGATAGATAGATAGATAGATAGAGACAGACACACAGAGAGAATGGGCATACCAGGGCCTTTACCCACTGCAAACAAACTCCAGACGTATGTGCCACCTTGTGCATCTGGTTTACTCCTGGGAATCACACCTGGGTCTTTTGGCTTTTGTTAAGCCATCATCTCTGCAACCCACGGTAGGTGTTTTAATCATTACTAGAAAATGCTGTATTGTAGTGGGTCTGTCCTTCCCACAGCCATAAGGGAAGTTTCACACGTGGATTTTCTCTCATTAAAAGAATCATTTGATACAAGCCATCACCATCGATCTGCTGCCTATGGAAGAAATGAAAATGAGAACGTTTGTGTCCAAGTCCGAGCAACACAGGAGGCCATCTCTGCTGTAGCAAGAAATATATGCCAAAGAAAAACACTATACATGTGTTAACAGACAGCTCTTGGGGTTAGGGTTAATGAGGCACAGATGGATAAATAAATAAATAAACAAATAATAAATAAATAACCATCTTCTCAAGCAAACGGACATCTATCAAGATCTCTAAACAGAGCCAGGGTTGGGACTTTCGGATGACCCCTGAAAGTACTGGCTCAGGGTTTATGGGCATTTCATAGTGGTTACTAAACCCCTGTCACGTGCGTGTGCGTGTGTGTGTTTTAATTTCATTTCCAGTCTGGCATACAAGAGAGACAAAGAATTAAAACTGTGCTTCAGGGCTGGAGAGATGGCTTAGCGTTTAAGGATCCTGCCTCCTAAGCCTAAGAACGCTTACAATCTCCAGCGGTTCAATCTCCAGGTCCCACGTTTAGCCAGATGCAAAGTGAGCCAGGTGCAATGCCGCACTTGACCACAAGGGGGCGACGCGTCTGGAGTTTACAGCAGCTGAGAGATTGCTGGCTCTCTATCTGTCTTCCTCTCCTCTCTGTCTCTCTCAAAAAATAAATTAAATAATAATAATAAAAATTAAAACCCTGTGCTGAATTCAGTGTGTTTGTTTGCTTCGGGGGTTTTAATATCTTCTTAAGCACCTTGTATGGAATTGCAAATTTGAGAGACCATTGAGCATCTTGACTCATACTCTTTAATGTATTACTTCTGCTGCTAAAGATGACATTTACAAATACTCTGATAGGTGAATTGTTTGATTTATGTTCTGCTTTATCCCCAGGCCTGAAAGAAACATTTTAAACTGCAATAACTGAGATCTCATGTATGGAATTCAAAGATATTCCAGGCTGACCTGAAGAAACTGCATCTGACTAGAATGGATCCCAGTGCCAGGTTTAACATTCTTTTTTTGTTTTTATTTTTATTTTTGGTTTTTTCGAGATAGGGTCTCACTCTGGTCCAGGCTGACCTGGAATTAACTGTGCAGTCTCAGGGTGGCCTTGAACTCTCAGCGATCCTCCTACCTCTGCCTCCCGAGTGCTGGGATTAAAGGCGTGTGCCACCATGCCCGGTGCTCTCTCTCTCTTTTTTAAAATATGTTTTATTTATTTGAGAGAGAGAGAGAGAAAGAGGTAGAGAGAGAGTGAGAGAGAGAATGTGCACGCCAGGGCCTCCAGCCACTGCAAACAAACTCCAGATACATGCGCCTCTTTATGCATCTGGTTTACATGGGTCCTGGGGAATTGAACTGGGATCCTTTGGCTTTGTAGGCAAAGGCCTTAACTGCTAAGCCCTTAACATTCTTTATCATTATGATCTTTAGACATATATTGCCTGTCCGTATCCACACTGTGACCTGAAACAGTTTAGAAGAATGCAGAAACATTTGCGTTTGTGGAAAGTAATTAGAATGTTTAGTTGTTTAAGATAAAAACCTCTTTGTATTGTGGGCTGAGTAATTTTGTTGAGAGGGAAAAAGGGAGGGAAGGAGAAAGAGATAAAGAGAGGGATAGAGAGAGATGAGAGAGAAAGAGGGAGAGAGAGACTAACTCCAGAATCAGATTATTCATCACAAATTAGTTAATGGGAAATATCATCAACTGATAAACTACCATTGAAACTTATGTCATCAAAAGCTGTGTGTGGGGCTGGAGAGATGGCTTAGCAGTTAAGGCGCCTGCCTGCTAAGCCTAAGAACGCTGGTTCCAATCTCCAGGTCCCACGTTTAGCCAGATGCAAAGTGACGCAAGGGCGCAATGCCGCACTTGACCACAAGGGGGCGCACGTGTCTGGATTTTTTTCACAGCGGCTGAGAGACTGCTGGCGCACCCATTCTCTATCTGTCTCCCTCTCCCTCTCTGTCTGTCTCTCTCTCTTTGTCTCTCTCCTCCCCCCCCCAAAAGCTGTGTTTGTTTTATTAAGATGAATGTACTAGATAACTGTCTGAAAATTAAGGAAAAAAGAATAAATACTTTTTGTTGTTTTTTGAGGCAGGGTCTTGCTCTAGCCCAGACTGACCTGGAATTCACTATGTCGTCTCAGGCTGGCCTCGAACTCACGGTGATCCTCCTGCCTCTGCCTCCCGAGTGCTGGGATTCAAGGTGGGTGACACCAAACCTGGCAAGAATAAAAATTTTAATAGATGTTGAAATCAGTTGTTTATTGCTATAATTATTCTTCAGTTTATTGACATAGCTGTTTTTTTTTTTCCAGGATATAAAAGTTCTCCATCAATACAACTCCTGTGCTGTTTGAATAGATTGCATTAGCTGGCTGATAGAACCAGCTCAGATCAATGATAGAAAAATATGTTTTATACTGTATAATTAGGATGATAGCAAATCGTGATACATTCATCTGAAGATAAGAGAAATCTCTTGGAGCAGGGTCTTAAGACATCAGCTCACATTATTTTCAAGAGAGGACAGGTGGCACCAAGTTGGCACAGAGGCTCTTTGATGGCGGCAGTCAAGTTGGCATGTCTCAGCTGCTCCTGCTGTAGTCTCATGGTTACAGTGGCTTCCACAGCCTTAGGCAGACCATCTTTGTGCCATGACACCTGTTGCATTGACCTTCTCACTGCTGGGACCAAACACCCAGCCACAGCAGCTCAAGGAAGGGAAAAGGTTATTCCCAGCTGGTAGTTTTGAGGACAAGTCTCATCACCACGGTGGGTAAAGCATGGGAGCAGCAGCTAGCCAGGCAACACAGCAGGAAGAAAGTAGAATGAGACCGCTCATACAGGCCCACGCCCAGGAATCCACATCCTCTAGTTAAGTCTCAATCTCCCAGAGGCTCTGCAGTGTTCTTACACACCAGCAGCTGGGGAGTAAGCATTCAAACACCCAAGACTATGGGGGACATTTCACATTCAAATCACCACATTCCTTCCCTGGCACCCATACGCTCATGGCCATCTTGTGATACAAAACACACAAAACACACTCAGTCCAACTTTAAGAGTTCTCATAGTCATGGAGTAGAGAAGCTATTCTTTGGGTGAGAAGAGGAGGGTACACTCATCAGAAAGATTTTTTCTTTTTTAAAGAGACAGAGAGAGAGAGAGAGAGATGGGTGCACCAGTGGCCTCTCAATTGCTGTGAACGAACTCCAGACGCATGCGCCCCCTTGTGGTCAAGTGCGGCATTGCACCCTTGCGTCACTTTGCATCTGAGAGTGGGGTCTACTCTGGCCGTTGGAACTGGGTCAGTCTGGGAGGCAGGACTTCTCAAGGGCTGAGGAGGACAAAGAGTAGGTGTGCTGCCAGGCAGAATGGGACTCGAATGGCCTTCGTTTCCCAGGGTAGAGTGTGCTCACTGAGATGCCAGCACAGGGTCATGGGTAATTACTAAAATGCAGACACAGCTCCATGGTAGGACGGAAGGCACAGCTAACTGGCTGACTTCTGTGGTGACCCAGGGCTTCCTTGAGCTGGTTCTGTGCTCAGGTCACTATGCTGTTTCTTGTTTCAGAACACAGCTGGGGTGGGGAAGCACTTGGGCCTCAGGTTAGTTTACTGTTTGAGGAAGGTGTGACCAGGTGTATTTGCTCTATTGGAATGTTCTGACAATGTAACCAAGTATTCCAGTGTTAATGGCTCAATATTTAATAGAAACAAAGTATAATATATACAATGTGATATAAATGGAAACTGAAGATAGATGCATGTGAATTACAATACCTGGTTTTAGGCTTTGTCAAAGTCTGCCAGTGCACCTCGTGGTTTATTGGCGGGGGGTGTGGCAATCACGAGGCTCTGAAGATTACAAAGATTTTATTTTTATTTTGCTTTTTGAGGCAGGGTCTCACTCTAGCCCAGGCTGAACTGGAATTCACTATGTAGTCTCAGGGTGGCTTTGAACTCATGGTGATCCTCCTACCTCTGCCTCCCAAGTGCTGGAATTAAAGGTGTGTGCCACCACACCCGGCTACAAAAGCATTTATTATCTACCCAGACCTAACACATCATATTTTTACTATCATCGATAAATGTGAAATTTTCACGAATGAGGCACTAAAGATCAAAAGCCTACATACTAGATAACTGTCTGAAAATTAAGGAAAAAAGAATAAATACTTTTTGTTGTTTTTTGAGGCAGGGTCTTGCTCTAGCCCAGACTGACCTGGAATTCACTATGTCGTCTCAGGCTGGCCTCGAACTCACGGTGATCCTCCTGCCTCTGCCTCCCGAGTGCTGGGATTCAAGGTGGGTGACACCAAACCTGGCAAAAATAAAAAATTTTAATAGATGTTGAAATTAGTTGTTTATTGCTATAATTATTCTTCAGTTTTATTGACATAGCTGTTTTTTTTTTCCAGGATATAAAAGTTCTCCATCAATACAACTCCTGTGCTGTTTGAATAGATTGCATTAGCTGGCTGATAGAACCAGCTCAGATCAATGATAGAAAAATATGTTTTATACTGTATAATTAGGATGATAGCAAATCGTGATACATTCATCTGAAGATAAGAGAAATCTCTTGGAGCAGGGTCTTAAGACATCAGCTCACATTATTTTCAAGAGAGGACAGGTGGCACCAAGTTGGCACAGAGGCTCTTTGATGGCGGCAGTCAAGTTGGCATGTCTCAGCTGCTCCTGCTGTAGTCTCATGGTTACAGTGGCTTCCACAGCCTTAGGCAGAACATCTTTGTGCCATGACACCTGTTGCATTGACCTTCTCACTGCTGGGACCAAACACCCAGCCACAGCAGCTCAAGGAAGGGAAAGGGTTGTTCCCAGCTGGTAGTTTTGAGGGACAAGTCTCATCACCACGGTGGGTAAAGCATGGCAGGAGCAGCTAGCCGGGCAACACAGCAGGAAGAAAGTAGAATGAGACAGCTCATACAGGCCCACGCCCAGGAATCCACATCCTCTAGTTAAGTCTCAATCTCCCAGAGGCTCTGCAGTGTTCTTACACACCAGCAGCTGGGGAGTAAGCATTCAAACACCCAAGACTATGGGGGACATTTCACATTCAAATCACCACATTCCTTCCCTGGCACCCATACGCTCATGGCCATCTTGTGATACAAAACACAAAACACACTCAATCCAACTTTAAGAGTTCTCATAGTCATGGAGTAGAGAGAAGCTATTCTTTGGGTGAGAAGAGAGGGTACACTCATCAGAAAGATTTTTTTCTTTTTTTAAAGAGAGACAGAGAGAGAGAGAGAGAGATGGGTGCACCAGTGGCCTCTCAATTGCTGTGAACGAACTCCAGACGCATGCGCCCCCTTGTGGTCAAGTGCGGCATTGCACCCTTGCGTCACTTTGCATCTGAGAGTGGGGTCTACTCTGGCCGTTGGAACTGGGTCAGTCTGGAGGCAGGACTTCTCAAGGGCTGAGGAGGACAAAGAGTAGGTGTGCTGCCAGGCAGAATGGGACTCGAATGGCCTTCGTTTCCCCAGGGTAAGTGTGCTCACTGAGATGCCAGCACAGGGTCATGGGTAATTACTAAAATGCAGACACAGCTCCATGGTAGGACGGAAGGCACAGCTAACTGGCTGACTTCGTGGTGACCCAGGGCTTCCTTGAGCTGGTTCTGTGCTCAGGTCACTATGCTGTTTCTTGTTTCCAGAACACAGCTGGGGTGGGAAGCACTTGGGCCTCAGGTTAGTTTACTGTTTGAGGAAGGTGTGACCGGGTGTATTTGCTCTATTGGAATGTTCTGACAATGTAACCAAGTATTCCAGTGTTAATGGCTCAATATTTAATAGAAACAAAGTATAATATATACAATGTGATATAAATGGAAACTGAAGATAGATGCATGTGAATTACAATACCTGGTTTTAGGCTTTGTCAAAGTCTGCCAGTGCACCTCGTGGTTTATTGGCGGGGAGGGGGTGTGTGTGACAATCACGAGGCTCTAAAGATTACAAAAGATTTTATTTTTATTTTGCTTTTTGAGGCAGGGTCTCACTCTAGCCCAGGCTGAACTGGAATTCACTATGTAGTCTCAGGGTGGCTTTGAACTCATGGTGATCCTCCTACCTCTGCCTCCCAAGTGCTGGAATTAAAGGTGTGTGCCACCACACCCGGCTACAAAAGCATTTATTATCTACCCAGACCTAACACATCATATTTTTGACTATCATCGATAAATGTGAAATTTTCACGAATGAGGCACTAAAGATCAAAAAGCCTACATCAGTGAGGAAAGTACAATTTTGTTTGTTATAATTCTTATATCTTCACTAGTTATATAAAGTGAAGCCCATTTCTGGGGTCTTTTCTCCTCAAGTTCTGATCTGGGCCCCATATACTATCTCTTGTTCTTCTCATGAGTTCATAGGAAGTCATATAAAACCATACCATGTCCTCTGACAAGGAGATCAGGCACAGCGTTAATAAACTATTCATTCAGGGGCTGGAGAGATGGCTTAGAGGTTAAGGCGCCTGCCTGCTAAGCCTAAGAACCCGGGTTCCAATCTCCAGGTCCCATGTTTAGCCAGATGCAAAGTGATGCAAGGGTGCAATGCCGCACTTGACCACAAGGGGGCGCACGCATCGTCTGGATTTCGTTCACAGCAGCTGAGAGACTGTTGGTGCACCCATCTCTATCTGTCTCCCTCTCCCTCTCTCTCTGTCTCTCTCTCTCTGTGTGTCTCTCTACAAAAAAAAAAGAAATAAAGAAGGAAGGAAGGAGGGAAGGAAGGAAGGAAGGAAGAAAGAGAAAAGAAAGAAAGAAAGAAACTATTCATTTAGGTCAGTGTGTGGCTTGGTCCACTGGAGCAGCCAGCAAGCCCAGCGATGAATGCTAAGGACCTTAAAAAAGGACTTAACTTCATGTTCTAATTCTAGAAAAGTTTCAAAAGAGCTAACAGGTCAGACCTAAAGCCATGTTTGACAAATCAATGCCCACCTTCTTCTGGTCAGTGTTAACAAGTGTCAAACAAGTCATCCCTCCAAATATTCAAGGATTGCTTCCCGAGAAAAACCCTTTGATCTGAATCTACCTCCATGCTGGTGCAGGTCACGGTAATGGACTCTCCATCTCTCATCCCTGTGTGGGTCCAAAAATCGCTGAAGAAAGACTCCAGAGTCAAATAGCATGTAAAAGCATAGAGCATTTATTCTGCAGAATTAGCCAGCATGCAGGGGTCAACCACTCGTACAAAATGGTGGTGACCCCCACAGGAGCACACAGGCCCCTTTTAAACACAGCTAGGGGGAATTCCAGGCTGGGTAGGTAATCTTTTTAACGTGATTGGTTGACATTTAGCAAGAGTGTACATGTTACAAGCTGATTGGTTATACAGCAGCTGAGGACCGCTAAGCAAACTTATCTATAGCTACAGAGCCACGACATCTGCTTGGTTTTGTCTAACTGGCCCGTTTTGGGGTTATTTTGGGATAATGTGGTTTTTCCAGTAACTGCAAAGTGCTGTGTCACTAACTTGGGCCCTGTAGGGAGACAGAAACTTAGGCCTATTAACACTTGTTTTTTTTTTTTTTTTGGAGAGAGACACAGAGAGAGAGGGAGAGGAAGACAGATAGAGATGGACGCGCCAGCAGTCTCTCAGCTGCTGTGAACAAAATCCAGACGCGTGCGCCCCCTTGTGGTCAAGTGCGGCATTGCGCCCTTGCGTCACTTTGCATCTGGCTAAACGTGGGACCTGGAGATTGGAACCTCTGGAGATTGGAACCAGTGTTTTTAGGCTTAGGAGGCAGGCGCCTTAACCGCTAAGCCATCTCTCCAGCCCCCAATAACATTTTTAATGCCTGTCATGGCATCACTTTGGTTTGGGCTCTTCGATCCCTTTTTTCTTCTTTCTTTGCCCTCATCTCTGCGTGTAAAGACTAGAATCTACAGTGGTATGACTGTCCCAAACCAGCCAGGATGTATTACATCCC
This sequence comes from Orientallactaga sibirica, assembly GCA_036365145.1. NCBI lineage: Eukaryota > Metazoa > Chordata > Mammalia > Rodentia > Dipodidae > Orientallactaga > Orientallactaga sibirica. The sequence goes on along the minus strand of JAEOAD010002614.1, from coordinate 1,786,039 downwards.
TTATAGATTTCAGATAGCATCCAGAGAACTTCCCATTGATTTTATCTTACTTTAAGTTCTTATTGGATTGCACTATATATTTGGGCGGAAACATGTATGTTAAGAAAGTCATATAACTTTCCAAGGAGACATAACTGGCTGAGGGCCAATATAGACTACATACCTCTTTTGTGTCCCAACTAAATAATTCTGTCTCCAGTGTTGCTGTGCTCGGGGAGAAAATAAGGAAGTGTCAGGTGGCAGGAAGTTAGAGGGTGCTTCGTGAGGCTGTGTCAAACTATTGTAATATTAATATTGTACTCGCTTGCTCCACTTGATGACCGGTTCCATAAAGGCATAGATTGGGTCTGCCTCTTCCACCATTGTCTTTCCACCATGTGGCAGTGGTCTGGAAAAGAGTGTGCTATTAGTTTTGAGAGCCTTGGGGCCTCTCAAACCCATTGTCTTGTGACTCACACAGAATTGACAAATGCGGATGCAGCCGAAGGGAGCTGGGGGGGGGGTGGAGCTGATAATCCACATGATGACTTGGGCTGAAGTGTCTTACAATCTTTTTAAAAAATTTTTTTTAATTATTTTTTTTGGAGACAGAGAGAGAGAGGAAGACAGATAGAGATGGGCGCGCCAGCAGTCTCTCAGCTGCTGAGAACGAACTCCAGATGTGTGCGCCCCCTTGTGGTCAAGTGCGGCATTGCGCCCTTGTGTCACTTTGCATCTGGCTAAACGTGGGACCTGGAGATTGGAACCAGATTCTTAGGCTTAGCAGGCAGGCACCTTAACCCCTAAGCCATCTCTCCAGCCCACAATCTTTTTTAAAATTATTTTTTAACTTTTTTTTTTTAATTTTAATTTTGCATTCGTGTTGGTGTCTTCCATAGCTTCCTCCCCATCCTCTCCCCTCTGAAGGGACCCTCCTTATTGGGGGATGTGGGTCGTGCATTGTGGGCGTTGCCATCAGTTATGGGAAAGGGGTAAAAAAAAGAAGAGTACAGGACCGGATGGCTTCTCAGCTGAATTCTCTGAAACCTTCATGAAAGAACTGAAACCAATTTTTTTCCTCTAACAATAGTGAGATGCAAATTACGCTTTGTGTTCCGATGAGGTTTGCTGATTGTTCAGTGTATATATACGTTTAAATATATTTATAGAGGACTGTGATTGGTTGCTGGGTTCGTCATAAGAGCACAGACTCAGAGCAAGCCTGTCAGCAGGTGAAAGCTCATAAAATAATTCTAGAAGGGGGAAGAACAAGGAAATAAAACAGAGGGCTACTGCTGATGGCCACCTTGAAGAATCATCTTAGATTTAGATTTCAGCTGCCTTCTTTCCCACCTCGCCAGGGCAGGCGAACATCTGCGTTCTTTTGGACCTGCGTTCTTAACTATCTACAAAAGAAGGCTGCCTTGCTCACAATCTCTATCACCAGTAGCAGTAAGTGATTCCTGATCTCTCTCCCAGAAAAAGCATCTCTGATCGAATCTCTATCACAAAGCATATCTCCTGTACCGCCTTTGTGTCTCCGGCTGCTTTGCTCTTATTGTCCCCAGCCCACCCTGCACTCTGGTTTCATGGAGCCCCGCTGTATTATCCTCCCCAGAGCCCATCCCTCCCATCTCGGCTTGACTCTTTTATTTATTTATGTATTTATTTATTTATGTATTTATTTATTTATTTGCCAGCAGAGAGAGAATTGGCACGCCAGGGCCTCCAGCCACTGCAAACGAACTCCAGATGCATGCGCCCTTTGTGCATCTGGCTTACGTGGGTCCTGGGGAATCGAACCGGGATCCTTTGGCTTTGCAGGTGAACGCCTTAACCGCTAAGCCTTTTCTCCAGCCCGACTCTTTTTTTAAAAAATATTTTATTTTTATTTATTTGAGAGAGAGAGAGATACAGAAATAGGCAGGGAGACAGAGAGAGAGAGAGAATGGGCACACCAGGGCCTCCAGCCACTGCAAACGAACTCCAGATGCATGTGCCACCTTGTGCATCTGGCTTATGTGGGACCTGGGGAGTTGAACCTGGGTCCTTTGGCTTTGTAGACAAGTGCCTTAACCACTAAGCCATCAGTGCCTTAACCACTCCAGCCCTCAGCTTGACTCTTGTTCATCTCATTGTCAGCGTTTCCTCTTCCCTCAATGACCCTATAGTTTTTGCCTCACGCTACCCAAACCATTCTCTTCCCTGTTGCTCTCCTGCTGTCGTTCTTTGTCTCATGTAAAAAGGTCCTGGTGTGTTCCCCAAACAACTGGTGACAATGACTAGCTGTGTCTTCCTCTGTCACATTGGAAAGGGGTTTTCCTGCCAGGCACAGACATCTGAGCAACCAGGGCGTTTTAGAGACTGGTTATTCACTCACCCGGGAGAAGCTGGAATAACACGGTTTCATACTTAAAAAAACTTTAAATGTGATAACACTTTTCATAGGAAAATACTTCCATTTATTTCCATTTTACACTTTTTGTTCATTTTTGAGTCAGCATCTCTCTAGCTCAGGCTTACCAGGAATTCACTCTGTTAACCAGACTGGCTTCAAATTCACAGCTCTCTCCATCTCAGCTTCTCGAGTACATGAGCCACCATGCCTGGCTCCTTTTTAAATGTTTTGTTTTGTTTTGTTTTTATTTTTTTTTTCTTCGAGATAGCATCTCACTCTAGACCAGGCTGACCTGGGATTCACTATGTAGTCTCAGGGTGGCCTCGAACTCACGGCGATCCACCTACCTCTGCCTCCCAAGTGCTGGGATTAAAGGCGTGTGCCACCATGCCCGGCTTTTTTTTTTTTTTTTTTTAGGTAAAGTCTCACTCTAGCCCAGGTGGACCTGGAACTCACTCTGTAGTCTCAGGGTGGCCTTGAACTCACGGCGATCCTCCTACCTCTGCCTCCCAAGTGCTGCGATTAAAGGTGTGCACCACCACGCCCGGCTTGATTTGTTGTTTTATGATGCCATTATACAATTTTTTTTTCCCACTGGAAGGTGCGCTTCAGAATTCTGCACCTTAATAAAATGTGTTCCATTCAAGGGTTTTGCAGCCTTCGAGCGTTCTTAGGACTAATGATTATTGCTGTTTACTTTCTTAATCATGTGCCCCCTTTCCCAAGGGCTCCACAGTTTACTGTCGTCCAGCAGCTGGGTTAATCAAGTTTGTCTTTTGAGGTTAACATTATTGTAAGGAATGATTCTCTCACCTTGGCAGTCGATCTCCTGGCTGTTACATTAAGATAGGAACTGGAGAGTTCTTGGTGGGCGGGCAGATGTATATGAAGCAATATTTACAAGGCTCCCGGGGAAAGGGGGCGGTGCAGAGGGCAGGGGGTTCCCTCCAAGCTTCTGCTGTCTCCTATTCTCAGTTAGCCCCCCCCCCATCTGCTCTCCTTGATTTCTTTGAGAAAACTTTTAGAGACAGCAGGGAAACACTGTGGGTTAGGTTTGCTTTTATTCTAATCACCTTTCTAAAATTTGCAGCAGCCCTAAGCTTTCAGATGACCTGCGTCCTCCCTAAAACTGGCATCTGATGGCTTCAGTAGTGCTGAGCTGCAGAATCGTCTCTTGGATTAAATTCCCTGACTAATGTGTTACAATGTCCTACCATACACAGCATGCGACTACAAATGATGGGGACATCTTGGTTTTTAGAGTAGGTGAAGGTGAATTGTGAAACGCTTTTTTTTATTTTTTGGTTTTGCGAGGTAGGGTCTCACTCTGGTCCAGGCTGACCTGGAATTCACTATGTAGTCTCAGGGTGGCCTCGAACTCTCAGCGATCCTCCTACCTCTGCCTCCCGAGTGCTGGGATTAAAGGCGTGCGCCCCAACACCCGGGTTTTTTTTTTTTTCGAATAAAAATATATACTTTGGGGGCTGGAGAGATGGCTTGCCTGCGAAATCTAAAGATACAGGTTTGACTCTTCAGTACCCAGGTAAGCAAAATGCAGAAGATCTGGAATTCATTTGCAGTGGCTGGAGGCCCTGGCATGCCCATTCTCTCTCTCTCTCAAATATAAATAAATAAGCTGGGTGTGGTGGCGCATGCCTTTAATCCCAGCACTCGGGAGGCAGAGGTAGGAGGATCTTCATGAGTTCGAGGCCACCCTGAGACTACACAGTGAATTCCAGGTCAGCCTGGGCCAGAGTGAGAGCCTACCTTGAAAAACCAAAAAATAAAAAATAAAAATAAACAATATATAAATAAATAAAATATTAAAAAATTATTCCTTGAATCATTCTGAAAATGTAACTTCACTCTAAATTAGGCCTTCTTGACTGGAGAGATGGCTTAGTGGTTAAACGCTTGCCTGTGAAGCCTAAGGACCCCAGTTCGAGGCTCCATTCTCCAGGACCCACTTAAGTCAGATGCACAAGAGGGCGCATGCATCTGGAGTTCGTTTGCAGTGGTTGGAGGCCCTGGCACCCATCTGTGTGTGTGTGTCTCTCTCTCTCGACCTGCCTGTTTCTGTATCCCTCTCCCTCTCAAATAAATAAATAAATAAATAAAAATTAGGCCTTCTCTTTCTTTCATCTACAATCCTCATTCCCACCCACAAACAGTAAATGGCCTAAAATCCTCATTCCCACCCACAAACAGTAAATGGACAGTAAAAAAAATTCAACAGCATACAATCCTCATTCCCACCCACAAACAGTAAATGGCCTAAATGAGCGAAAACAACAGCATGTGGGTTGAGGACGCATAGCTCGTAGGAAGAGTGACTCTGAAATGGCCCAGAGACAGAAGTGGCATGAGCTTGCAGACAGTCTCCACTGTCCCCTTGCCTGCCCCAGAAACCTCTGACATTGCTCATGCTCTGTATTTCTCGGAATGCTAGCACCCCCATTTTCACCTTCCTGACATACCTAACTCTGCTACCGCACAAGGCCTTGGTCCTCCTGTGCTGAGGCTTGGAGAACAGGATTTCCACCATCAGGAAGTCATTTACAAGTGCCTGTCATGGGCTGCAGAGATGGCTCCGTGGTTAAGGCACTTGCCCGCACAGCTTCACAATCCGGGTTCCATTTCTCAGAAGCCACATAAAACCAGTTGTGCAAAGCCTCTCCATGCATCTGGAGTTTGTTTACAGTGGTTAGAGGCCCTAGGGTGCCCATTCTTTCTCTCTCTCTTTTTCTTCTCTCTCTCTCCATGCAAATAAATAAATAAAAATTACACACAGAAACACACATACACACACACACACACACACACACACACACACACACACACATATATATATTTTTTGGTTTGTCGAGATAGGGTCTCATTCTAGCCCAGGCTGACCTGGAATTCACTGTGTAGTCTCAGGGTGGCCTCGAACTCATGGTGATCCTCCTACCTCTGCCTCCCAAGTGCTGGGATTAAAAGCCTGCGCCACCACGCATGGCTAAATATATTTTTTAAAGTGCCTGTCCTATGTACGTAGCTGTGGCATTTTGGTCATGAAATGACTCATCCTAGCGTGGACCTTGACATTCTGGCCTGAGCTGTAATAGCTACCACTGGCTTATGTGAGGAATCCAGATAGAGGACTATTAAGAAATTGTTGCAGCCGGGGGGTGGTGGTGCACGCCTTTAATCCCAGTATTTGGGAGGCAGAGGTAGGAGGATCGCCGTGAGTTCGAGGCCACCCTGAGACTACATAGTTATTCCAGGTCAGACTAGGCTAGAGTGAGACCCTACCTCAACCCCCCACCCCATTAAAAAAATTGTTGCAAAACAAAAATCTGGCTCATAACAATTTATTATTAAAATTCTCAAAGTTAAAATGTGACTTCCTTGTATCCCTATAATTAAAAATAAGGGAGGCAAATTGTAACTCTAGCGGAAACACCATCGTCTTGCATGAAATTCACAAACTTGTAAAGTCATCTGAAAATGACTTTTTTTTTTTTTTTTGGAGAGACAGAGAGAGACAGGGAGAGAGGGAGAGGAAGACAGATAGAGATGGGCGCGCCAGCAGCCTCTCAGCTGCTGCGAACGAAATCCAGATGCTTCCGCCCCCTTGTGGTCAAGTGCGGCATTGCGCCCTTGCGTCACTTTGCATCTGGCTAAACGTGGGACCTGGACATTGGAACCGCTGGAGATTGGAACCGGGTTCTTAGGCTTAGGAGGCAGGTGCCTTAACCACTAAGCCATCTCCAGCCCAAGGGTGTGTTAATTATATACCAATAACGCCACTATTCAACAAGATAACACAGGAAAATAAAAAAAAACCATCCAGGGTTTTTTGCTAAATAGCTCCATTTCTGAAACTCACTGCAGAACTTTTAAACAAAATTCAGTGGGAACAGGATCTCGCTGTACATGGTCCTCAGACAGCATCTCTGGTGCTACTGATGCTCAGTGTAGGAAAAGGTCTCTTGTATTGGTTTCTTTCTCATTGCTGAGACAAAATACCAGAACAGAAGCAATTTAAGGAAGAAAAGGGTTTATGTTCAGCTTACAGTTTTGAGGCGAAGTGTCCATTGTGGGAAGAGCCTGTGGCAGAAGCAGACAGGTGGTACCAGCAGGGAGGATGTAGATACACCAGTTGGGGAATCTCTTCAAACAGGACACTCAACACCCCCAAACTCTCTGAATCGATATGAACAACTGAAAGCCTTTGTGAGAAAGAGTAGATTGAAGGGAGGATTTAGAATATGTCAGATCCAGGGTTGCTATTGATGGCATTTGGAGGTATTTCGGAGGGCATGGCATGGCAGTGAGCAGAAGGGAAGTACGGACTGGAAAGCTGCAAGAGGAAGAAAAGGCAAATGCAAGAGAAAGGAAAGAAAAAGACTAGTTAGAGAGGCCACATCTGCTGCCAGGTGCCCTGTGTGAATTTTCACTCGCTTTATTCTTTTGGCCATCACAGCAGGAGCGACGTCTTTCCCTACTGGCATCTGCTCCTGCCTCTGGTCTCTGCCACTCTAGCAGGGAACAGACTTCAGCCTTTCGTGTTCACTTGCCCTGTCCATTTCTTGTCCTGTTCCTCTTCTCAAAGTCTCTTAGAACCGGATTCCATAATTGTCTTGTAAATTTCTCAAGGTTTGGTTTAAAATGCAGTTACGAGGCCGGGCGTGGTGGCGCACGCCTTTAATCCCAGCACTGGGAGGCAGAGGTAGGAGGATCGCTGAGAGTTCAAGGCCACCCTGAGACTACATAGTAAATTCCAGGTCAGCCTGGACCAGAGTGAGACCCGACCTCAAAAAACCAAAAAAAATAATAATAATAAAATAAATAAATAAATAATGCAGTTACGACTGTTGTGACATAGTAGCGATTGCTGACCTGTGCTTACGGTTATACATAGTTATACACAGTTATACATAGTTATACATAGTTATACATAGTTATACATAGTTATACATAGTTATATATAGTTATACATAGTGATACATAGTTATACATAGTTATACATAGTTATATATAGTTATACATAGTTATATATAGTTATACATAGTTATACATAGTTATACATAGTTATATATAGTTATACATAGTTATATATAGTTATACATAGTAGTTATACATAGTTATACATAGTTATATATAGTTATACATAGTTATATATAGTTATACATAGTTATACATAGTTATACATAGTTATATATAGTTATACATAGTTATACATAGTTATACATAGTTATACATAGTTATACATAGTTATATATAGTTATACATATACATACATAGTTATATATAGTTATACATAGTTATACATAGTTATACATAGTTATATATAGTTATACATAGTTATATATAGTTATACATAGTAGTTATACATAGTTATACATAGTTATACATAGTTATACATAGTTATATATAGTTATACATAGTTTATACATAGTTATACATAGTTATATATAGTTATACATAGTTATATATAGTTATACATAGTTATACATAGTTATACATAGTTATATATAGTTATACATAGTTATACATAGTAGTTATACATAGTTATACATAGTTATATATAGTTATATATAGTTATATATAGTATACATAGTTATATAGTTATACATAGTTATACATAGTTATATATAGTTATACATAGTTATACATAGTTATACATAGTTATACATAGTTATACATAGTTATACATAGTTAGTTATACATAGTTATACATAGTTATACATAGTTATATATAGTTATACATAGTTATATATAGTTATACATATAGTTATATATAGTTATATACATATATTATACATAGTTATACATAGTTATATATAGTTATACATAGTTATACATAGTTATACATAGTTATATATAGTTATACATAGTTATACATAGTTATACATAGTTATATATAGTTATACATAGTTATACAGTTATTATATATAGTTATACATAGTTATACATAGTTATACATAGTTATACATAGTTATACATAGTTATATATACATAGTTATACATAGTTATACATAGTTATACATAGTTATACATAGTTATATATAGTTATACATAGTTATATACATAGTTATACATAGTTATACATAGTTATACATAGTTATACATAGTTATACATAGTTATACATAGTTATACATAGTTATATATAGAAGTTATACATAGTTAGTTATTATACATAGTTATACATATATATAGTTATACATAGTTATACATAGTTATACATAGTTATATATAGTTATACATAGTTTATACATAGTTATACATAGTTATATATAGTTATACATATAGTTATACAGTTATACATAGTTATACATAGTTATATATAGTTATACATAGTTATACATAGTTATACATAGTTATACATAGTTATACATAGTTATACATAGTTATACATAGTTATACATAGTTATACATAGTTATACATAGTTATACATAGTTATACATATAGTTATACATAGTTATACATAGTTATACATAGTTATACATAGTTATACATAGTTATATACATAGTTATACATAGTTATATATAGTTATACATAGTTATACATAGTTATACATAGTTATACATAGTTATACATAGTTATACATAGTTATACATAGTTATACATAGTTATATAGTTATACATAGTTATACATAGTTATACATAGTTATACATAGTTATACATAGTTATACATAGTTATATATAGTTATACATAGTTATACATAGTTATACATAGTTATACATAGTTATACATAGTTATACATAGTTATACATAGTTATACATATATACATAGTTATACATAGTTATATATTATACATAGTTATACATATACATATATAGTTATACATAGTTATAGTTATATATAGTTATACATAGTTATACATATACATAGTTATACATAGTTATATATAGTTATATATAGTTATACATAGTTATACATAGTTATACATAGTTATATATAGTTATACATAGTTATACATAGTTATACATAGTTATAGTTATAGTTTATACATAGTTATACATAGTTATATATAGTTATACATAGTTATACATAGTTATACATAGTTATATATAGTTATACATAGTTATATTAGTTATACATAGTTATACATAGTTATACATAGTTATACATAGTTATACATAGTTATACATTATTATACATAGTTATACATAGTTATATATAGTTATACATAGTTATACATAGTTATACATAGTTATACATAGTTATACATAGTTATACAGTTATACATAGTTATACATAGTTATACATTTATACATAGTTATACATAGTTATACATAGTTATACATAGTTATACATAGTTATACATAGTTATACATAGTTATATTATTATACATAGTTATACATAGTTATACATAGTTATATATATTATATATACATACATAGTTATACATAGTTATACATAGTTATATATAGTTATATATAGTTATACATAGTTATACATAGTTATATATAGTTATATATAGTTATACATAGTTATACATATACATAGTTATATACATAGTTATACATAGTTATACACAGTTATACATTTATACATAGTTATACATAGTTATATATAGTTATACATAGTTATACATAGTTATACATAGTTATTATACATAGTTATACACAGTTATATATAGTTATACATAGTAGTTATACATAGTTATACATAGTTATATATAGTTATACATAGTTATACATAGTACATATTATACATAGTTATATATAGTTATACATATTATACATAGTTATACATAGTTACACATAGTTATACATAGTTATACATAGTTATACATAGTTTATACATAGTTATACATAGTTATACATAGTTACATAGTTATTATACATAGTTATACATAGTTATATATAGTTATACATAGTTATACATAGTTATACATAGTTATATATATACATAGTTATACATATATATAGTTATACATAGTTATACATAGTTATACATATACATAGTTATATATAGTTATACATAGTTATACATAGTTATATATAGTTATATATAGTTATATATAGTTATACATAGTTATATATAGTTATAGTTATTATACATAGTTATATAGTTATACATAGTTATACATAGTTATACATAGTTATATACAGTTATACATATTATATAGTTATACATAGTTATACATAGTTATACATAGTTATACATAGTTATACATAGTTATACATAGTTATACATAGTTATATACACAGTTATACATAGTTAGTATACATAGTTATATATAGTTATACATAGTTATATTATACATACATAGTTATATATAGTTATACATAGTTATACATAGTTATTATATATAGTTATATATAGTTATATACACATACATAGTTATACATAGTTATATATAGTTTATATAGTTATACATAGTTATATATAGTTATACATAGTTATACAGTAGTTATATATACAGTTATACACAGTTATACATAGTTATTATACATAGTTATACATAGTTATACATAGTTATACATAGTTATACATAGTTATATATAGTTATACATAGTTATACATAGTTATATATAGTTATTATAGTATAGTTGTATATATAGTTATACATAGTTATATATATATACATAGTTATATATAGTTATACATAGTATATAGTTATATATATAGTTATACATAGTTATATATATATATAGTTATACATAGTTATATATATATATAGTTATACATAGTTATATATAGTTATACATAGTTATATATATATATATATAGTATACATAGTTATATATAGTTATACATAGTTATACATACACAATAATACACAGTTATACACAGTTATACATAATTATTATACATAGTTATATATAGTTATACATAGTTATACATAGTTATACATAGTTATACATAGTTATATATAGTTATACATAGTTATATATAGTTATACATAGTTATATATATAGTTATACATAGTTATACATAGTTATACATAGTTATACATAGTTATATATTATACATAGTTATACATTATATACATAGTTATACATAGTTATACATAGCTATATATAGTTATACATAGTAGTTATACATAGTTATACATAGTTATATATAGTTATACATAGTTATACATAGTTATACATAGTTATATATATATAGTTATACATAGTTATATACATAGTTATACATAGTTTATATATATTATACATAGTTGTTATACATAGTTATACATAGTTATATATAGTTATACATAGTTATACATAGTTATATATAGTTATACATAGTTATTATACATAGTTATACATAGTTATACATAGTAGTTATACATATACACAATTATACATTATATATAGTTATACATAGTTATACATAGTTATACATAGTTATATATAGTTATACATAGTTATACATAGTTATACATAGTTATACATAGTTATATATAGTTATACATAGTTATACATAGTTATACATAGTTATATATAGTTATACATATACATAGTTATACATAGTTATATAGTTATACATAGTTATTATACATAGTTATACATAGTTATATATATAGTTATACATAGTTATACATAGTTATACATAGTTATATATAGTTATACATAGTTATACATATTATATATAGTTATACATAGTTATACATAGTTATACATTTATACATAGTTATATATAGTTATATATAGTTATACATAGTAGTTATACATAGTTATACATAGTTAGTTATACATAGTTATACATAGTTATACATAGTTATACATAGTTATACATAGTTATACATATTATATATAGTTATACATAGTTATACATAGTTATACATATAGTTATACATAGTTATACATAGTTATACATAGTATATATAGTTATACATAGTTATACACAGTTATACATAGTTATATATAGTTATACATAGTTATACATAGTTATACATAGCTATATGTAGTTATACATAGTAGTTATACATAGTTATACATAGTTATATATAGTTATACATAGTTATACATAGTTATACATAGTTATATATAGTTATACATAGTAGTTATACATAGTTATACATAGCTATATATAGTTATACATAGTTATATATAATTATACATAGTTGTTATACATAGTTATACATAGTATATATAGTTATACATATAGTTATACATAGTTATACATAGTTATACACAGTAATACACAGTTATACACAGTTATACACAATTATACACAGTTATACATAGTTATACATAGTTATACATAGTTATACATAGTTATATATAGTTATACATAGTTATACATAGTTATACATAGTTATACATAGTTGTTATACATAGTTATACATAGTTATATATAGTTATACATAGTTATATATTATACATAGTTATATATAGTTATACATAGTTGTTATACATAGTTATACATAGTTATATATAGTTATACATAGTTATACACAGTTATACATAGCTATATATAGTTATACATAGTAGTTATACATAGTTATACATAGTTATACACAGTAATACACAGTTATACACAGTTATACACAGTTATACACAGTTATATATAGTTATACATAGTTATACATAGTTATACATAGTTATACATAGTTATATATAGTTATACATAGTTATACATAGTTATACATAGTTATATATAGTTATACATAGTTATACATAGTTATACATAGTTGTTATACATAGTTATACACAGTTATACACAGTTATACAGTTATATATAGTTATACATAGTTGTTATACATAGTTATACATAGTTATACACAGTTATACACAGTTATATATAGTTATACATAGTTATATATAGTTATGTATAACTTTGACAGACGTGTATTCTGTACATGTGCACCTGGAATGATTGTATCCTCATGCAACAAGAACGAGCCCTTTAGCTAAGCTGGCATGCGCAATTATTCATTTCTGTAGCTGAATGTTTGAATCTTTTCCAAATTATGCTTTGAGGCATAACAGAGTCATCGCCATCTGTTGCAAAGTCCCAGCTAACTGGTTGGAGTCATCCTTAGCATATTAAATAATCAGAGCAAATGAAGAAACAATACAAAAACAAATGAGACATAACAGAGAAGGTATATTAGTGAGCTAGTCATTTGTAGAAAATATGGAATGTGAAAATGAGGTAAAAGTACTTTAGATGAACCAAACTACTCTCTTAAGATATAAAACATGTAAGTCAATGACTAGGATTCAATTTGGGCCAGTTTTGAATAATATAAACATAAAATCTTGCAATATCCGTGAATTTATCTTTTTTTAATTATTTTTATTATTTATTTTTGGAGAGAGACACAGAGAGAGAGAGACAGAGAGAGAAGGAGAGGGAGATAGAGATGGGCGCGCCAGCAGTCTCTCAGCTGCTGTGAACGACATCCAGATGCGTGCGCCCCCTTGTGGTCAAGTGCGGCATTGCGCCCTTGCGTCACTTTGCATCTGGCTAAACGTGGGACCTGGAGATTGGAACCGCTGGAGATTGGAACCAGCGTTCTTGGGCTTAGGAGGCAGGCGCCTTAACCACTAAGCCATCTCTCCAGCAAGAACATTACATTTTAACACTCAAATGATCCATCAGTCATATTTGGGAAGTTACAGCTTTAACACGTATTAATATGAAAAGCTACGTCTTTACTCTGGATGAATATAGAGTTTTCATTTCCAAAGCACCATGCCTGACAGAAACAGTTCACTAAATGATTTATAAAAAGATAAATTCGGGCTGGAGAGATGGCTTAGTGGTTAAGGCGCCTGCCTCCTAAGCCTAAGAACGCTGGTTTCAATCTCCAGTGGTTCCAATCTCCAGGTCCCACGTTTAGCCAGATGCAAAGTGACGCAAAGGCGCAATGCCGCACTTGACCACAAGGGGGTGCACACATCTGGAGTTCGTTCACAGCAGCTGAGAGGCTGCTGGCACACCCATCTCTATCTGTCTCCCTCTCTCTCTCTGTCTGTCTCTCTCTCTCTCTCTCTCTGTTTCTCTCCAAAAAATAAATAAATAAAAAATAATAAAAAAAATTTTTTAAAATGTAATGTTTTCCATGAAAGAAACCAACAAGCAATCAGAACTTAAATTACCAATGGATGATAGTCACAATTTTATTTAATATTTTCATTTGTATATAACTGATGTGAAGTAGTTGGTCATTATCAGACTAGCGTCTATATTTCTATTTTTTATAAATCAGAAGTTCATCTAATATCAACAACATCTTGGTACCACATCTGTCTCCCTTGTCAAGCATATTTGACTTCTGCTCTGAAGCTGATCTCAACCGTACAGCAATTGGTCATGATAAACTGCCTTGAAGATTTCGATGTAATAACCAACCTGCCCATTATCACACCCTTCCTGTAAAGCCACGTCAACAATTAAAATGTCTTGTGTGTCAACATTGCTTTTTCAAGATCCAGAACTCTCAAAATAGCGTTTGAATGAGCTAGGTGCTTGATTTGATTGCAAGATGTGGTGAGTGAAATATCAGGACATAATTCAAGGGCTTATGCATTTTTAAAACTTATTATATGATTGAGGCATGGACCCCCTACGTAATGCATGCACAGCCTGGCTTCTTATCCAGGGCTGCTATGAAGTGTACTGTGATTATCATATGTTGCTCTCAATGCAATCCTTGGGCACCAACCACACAATGGTTCAACGATGTAATAATTGTCAAGAAAATGTCTTGTTTCCTTTCATTCTTTTTTTTTTTCTCTAGAATTTTTGGGTGGAAACATTATTTTCTGTAGTAAGAGGGAAAAAAAAAAGAAAATAAAAATATCCTTCCCATGTCACATTGCCATTTGTTAACTAGCTGTAGAACGACAGACTGTATCTACCATGTGGACTTCTGACACCTGTGCAGGACAGAAGGCGTCACAGCAAACACCATCACAGCCCTTATGGTGTAGGCAGGCAGGCACCAATATGCCAGTCACACAAACATGGAAATTATAGCTGTGAAATTTTGGTATATAATGGGCTAAGAAATTTAAACCCAAGGATTGATATGGTTGGAAATCTAGGAAGTCGTTGTGAGGAAGCTGCAGTTGGGTTTTAAGATATCAACAGAGTTTGATTTAAGCAGGTAAAATGGGAAAGAAAAAGCATTTTGAAAATCTTATTTATTTATCTTTAATTTGAGACAGACAGAGAGAAATAAAGACAGAGATAGAGAAAGAGGGGAAGAGGCAGATAAAGAATGGGAGCGCCAGGGCCTTTCAGCCACTGTGAACAAACTCCAGACGCATGCGCCCCCTTGTGTGCATGTGTGACATTGCATGCTTGCATCACTTTTTTGCATCTGGCTAAACATGGGAACTGGAGATTTGAACATGCATTCTTAGGCTTTGCAGGCAGGTGCCTTAACTGCTAAGCCATCTCTCAATCCCAGGAAAAGCATTTTTTAAAAGTTTTTTAAAATTATTTTATTTATTTTTGGAGAGAGACACAGAGAGAGAGAGACAGAGAGGGAGACAGATAGAGATGGGTGCGCCAGCAGTCTCTCAGCTGCTGTGAACGAAATTCAGATGCGTGCGCCCCCTTGTGGTCAAGTGCAGCATTGCGCCCTTGTGTCACTTTGCATCTGGCTAAACGTGGGACCTGGAGATTGGAACCGCTGGAGGTTGGAACCAGCGTTCTTAGGCTTAGGAGGCAGGTGCCTTAACCGCTAAACCATCTCTCCAGCCCTAATTACTTTTTTTTAATTGACAACTTCCTTAATTGTAGACAATATCCCATGTACTTCCCTCCCTCCCCCCACTTTCCCCTTCGCAACTCCACTCTCCATCATATCCCTCCCCTCTCAATCAGTCTCTCTTTTCATTTTGATGTCATGAGCTTTTCCTCCTATTATGGTGGTCTTGTGTAGTCAGAGTCCTCTGGCTTCGACCGAGGTCGAAGCTGCTGAATGTTGCCTTGACTTCTGAAGGTCAACGCTAGGCAGAGTGAGCCTCCTGGCGGTGGAACATTCCAGCTCTTCTCCTGTGTGCTTCCTCCTTCCATGCGATCAGCCAACGATTTTAAATAAAGAGCTCTAAAGTTTTATTTTAATTTCTGATATCTTTTTCTTTCTGAAGTGATTCAAAAGGAAGCCGGGGATGATTACATGAAATAATGTGGCTTTGAAAACAAACATCATCTTTTAGTGGCGTTCCCGCATCATGACATTTCAGGTTTATTAGGGTTTGGAAACCTTCTGTGAAAACCTCTCCCTGTCCCTTAGTGTAATCCAGCCCAGCTTGAAGATATTACACAGAAGGGAAGTATCAGCCCTTTTTTATTACTAAAACCCACTTTCCCCTTCTAGCCACATTTGCCAAGAAAATAAGTCATCATAAACAAATACCTCAAAGGTGAATATCTGAATTGCAAGCAACCTGTGGATTTTATTTTAATTTCAAGCACCTGAGTGAAGCACCAATGATTTTGACCAACAAATGATTGCTGAGGTTGTTTTGAATATATTTTTCAAATTCTTTTAATTTTTAAAAATTTAAAAATTTGTTTTTATTTTTGGAGAGAGACACAGAAAGAGACAGAGAGAGAGGGAGAGGAAGACAGATAGAGATGGGCACGCCAGCAGCCTCTCAGCTGCTGTGAACGAAATCCAGATGCGTGCGCCCCCTTGTGGTCAAGTGCGGCATTGCGCCCTTGCGTCACTTTGCATCTGGCTAAACGTGGGACCTGGATATTGGAACCGCTGGAGATTGGAACCAGCGTTCTTAGGCTTAGCAGGCAGGCGCCTTAATTGCTAAGCCATCTCTCCAGCCCCTGTTTTGAATATTTTTAAGGAGTGGGGGAACATATGGGGAAAAGTTCAATACTTATGGAAAAAGATACGTCAGCAGGGAAGCATTAAAATCAACTCTGTAAGTCTGGCTTTAAGATAAATGTTTATTTTATTTTATTTTATTTGACAGAGAAAGAGGGAGAGAAAGAGACAAGGGGGGAGGGGAGAATGGGTGCGCCAGGGCCTCGGCCACTGCAAACAAACTCTAGATGCATCCATCCCTTGTGCATCTGGCTAATGTGGGTCCTGGGGAATCAAACCTGGGTCCTTTGACTTTGCAGGCAAACGCCTTCCCCGCTAAGCCATCCCTCCAGCCCAAGATAAATGTTTTAACTGAAAATGTCACGGGTAGTGTTTATGAGTGTTTAGCAACCACTTTTACCTTGTTTGAATAGCAGTTAGTAACCAATTTCTCTTACATCGTTGTTACTTGTGGTTCGTATTTACTTAAAAGCTGACAGGCACGCTCATTTGTAGAAGTGATAATTAATTCCATTATACGTTAATGCAATCACTCATAATTTCTCAGTGGCAGACATGGGGCACACGAGCAAACAATCTGCAAGGAATACAGTTATTAGAAAGCCTCTCATTCCAAACCCCAAAACCCACCATTGCACTCCTGCCAAGGCCAGATCCCCTGCACTGCTCCCGTTCATCCATGAAGTGGGGTGAATAGGGCAGGCCCACTGCTGCCCAATGCAGGACACAATTAACAGGAAGTCTGTCATGGACTGCTTAGACTTTACTAGAGCTTCCCCACAGCCTAGGTTCCCCCTGCCCCCAGTTTTACTTATATCTCCCTTGCTTCTTTCACAAGAATTAGACGTTATTGAGCCACGCGTGGTGGCTCACGCCTTTAATCCCAGCACTCGGGAGGCAGAGGTAGGAGGATCACTGAGAGTTCGAGGCCACCCTGAGACTACAGAGTGAATTCCAGGACAGCCTGAGCTACAGTGAGACCCTACCTTGAAAAACCAAAATACATAAATAAATAAATAAATAAATAAATAAATAAAGAAAGAAAGAAAGAAAGAAAGAAAGAATTAGACCTTAACCAACTCCTATACTCTCTCCCCAGTGAATGCCAGAGACAATGCAATAGTCTGCGTGAGACGTTCACAGTGGAGGCAGCCATAATCCAGCCGTTATTTGTTTCTGAGGGTGTCGAATTCCTCTGGAGAGTCACGTGTTTCATGAGGAAATTGTCCCATGTTAACAGAAAGGAAAGTCCAGTTTCCGAAATGGTCTGTCTTCACTGGTCACTTGTCAGCATCATTTCCATATTCAAGCCCATGCAAATTCATGCGCAAAACACCGTGTCGGGCTTGGAAATGGATCCTGTTAATTTTAGAGCTTTCACTGCTTTGTGAGGTACACTTTAGTCAAAGGAAAGCAGAGGTTCCAGATAATAGGATTGCTCTGTGGTGGTTCTCATTTGTCTTTTTTTTGGAGAGAGACAGACAGAGAGACAGAGAGAGAATGAGATGGAGACAGATAGAGATGGGTGCGCCAGCAGCCTCTCAGCTGCTGTGAACGAAATCCAGACGCATGCACCCCTTGTGGTCAAGTGCGGCATTGCACCCTTGCGTCACTTTGCATCTGGCTAAATGTGGGACCTGGAGATTGGAACCAGAGTTCTTAGGCTTAGCAGGCAAGCGCCTTAACCCCTAAGCCATCTCTCCATCCCATCTCATTTTCCTTTTAACCTGTTTTTTTCCCTCACAGGTTGTTAATAGCAAAAAAAATTAATGATTTTCTTTAAAGTATTTTAAAGGATCCCCGGTTTTCGTAATTTTCAGTAAAATGGGAAGTGAATTCTTAACCATATTTATCTGAGTGGATTTCACTGTATTTTTGTACATGGCATTTTTTTTTTGGTTTTGCGAGGTAGGGTCTCACTTTGGTCCAGGCTGACCTGGAATTAACTATGTAGTCTCAGGCTGGCCTTGAACTCTTGGCGATCCTCCTACCTCTGCCTCCCCAGTGCTGGGATTAAAGGCGTGCGCCACCACGCCCGGTGGCACTTTTTTTTTATATTGACCTGATTAATCAGGAACTTTCACCTATTTTATCAGGTTCTCATGTTTTCAAATTCCAACCAGAGGAAGCTAAATTCAAGTGGAAAGCAGCAAGCACTAATTTTTCTGCAGAGGAGTAGGATCACTGAGATTAACTGATTCACTCCAGTAAAGTAGGCAACACTTAATCAAAGCTCTTCTTCATTGAAAAGGAAAAAACAAAACAGAACAAAACTATACAGTTAGTCTCTCCTTATGTTCATTGCACAAAACGAGTTCTGCTTTTAGAACTTTGACACTCTGCTTATGTTTTACAATTTTAGACCCCAACTTTTTTTTTTTTTTTTTTTTTTTTTTGGTTTCAAGGTAGGGTCTCACATTGGTCCAGGCTGACCTGGAATTCACTCTGTAGTCTCAGGGTGGCCTCGAACTCACAGCGATCCTCCTACCTCTGCCTCCCAAGTGCTGGGATTAAAGGCGTGCACCACCACGCCCGGCTCCAACTATTTTTAAAAAATTTTTTTTTTCAGGGCTGGAGAGAAGACTTAGTGGTTAAGGCGCCTGCCTCCTAAGCCTAAGAATGCTGGTTCCAATCTCCAGGTCCCACGTTTAGCCAGATGCAAAGTGACGCAAGGGCGCAATGCCGCACTTGCCCACAAGGGGGCGCACGTGTCTGGAGTTCATTCACAGCAGCTGAGACACTGCTGGCGCGCCCATCTCTATCTGTCTCCCTCTCCTTCTCTCTCTCTCTCTCTCTGTGTCTCTCTCCAAAAAAAATAAAAATAAAAATAAAGAATGAAAAGTTTAAAATAAAAGATTTTTTTCAACTTTTATTTATTTGCAAGCAAGAGAGAGAGACAGAGAGAGAGAGATAAGAGAGGCAGACAGAGAGAATGGGCACACCAGGGCCTCCAACCACTGCAAATGAACTCCAGATGCATGTGCCCTTCGTGCATCTGGCTTACATGGGTCCTGGAGAATCAAACCAGGATCCTTTAGCTTCTCAGACAAACGCCTTAACTGCTAAGCCATTTCTCCAGCTAGACCCCAACTTTTAAACCTTTCTATGACTCCAAACACTCTTAACTTTAAGATGTCAAACAAACCAGTATTTCTGCAAAATTCACTGGAATTTTTCTTTGTAATTAAAATCTCATAACACCATAAAACAAAAAAAAAAAAAAAAAAAAACTCAAACAGTCCTCTACCTATGGTGGTTTTGCAGCTATGAATGTATTTCTCAGTTTTATAGCTGGTTTAGCTGCCACTGTGGGGTATTTTCCAAAATTTCCCTTGTCAGTCTTACAAATCTACGCATTATGTAAATCCTCAATAACCTCAAGATAAAGTCTGAAGAAAAGGAAGATACAGTTCTTGAAAATTGATATAAAGGAATTGTGGTACACTGGAGGTTCTTAGAAGAGTCATTATATCAATCCATTTCCATAACTGCCATACGTGTGTGACCCAATCATGTCAGTCTAAACAGGAGTAAAAACGAAATCTTCACAAAATAAAGGAAACATGTAACACGCTTTTCTAACAAGCTTGAAATTTTTCAAGTATATTATGCTTTCAGAATTGACCAAATAATACTCTATTTTAATGTATTCTATTCTCGAAAAAAAAGGTAAATAAACCAGTTTTATAAATAGAAGATTTTTTTTTGGAGAGAGAGACACAGAGAGAGACAGAGAGAGAGGGAGAGGAAGACAGATAGAGATGGACGCACCAGCAGCCTCTCAGCTGCTGCGAACGAAATCCAGATGTGTGTGCCCCCTTGTGGTCAAGTGTGGCATTGCGTCCTTGCGTCACTTTGCATCTGGCTAAACGTGGGACCTGGAGATTGGAACCAGCATTCTTAGGCTTAGGAGGCAGGTGCCCTAACCGCTAAGCCATCTCTCCAGTCCTAGAACAACTTTTATGTACTATGAGTGGGTGAGGAATACTTTTTCAAGCTTAGCCAAACTATGTGAATGGGCTGATCAAAACCCACAGCACACACCTCCATTTGTGAAGGCTGTCGCTCATTTGGGGATGTGATTACATTCTGTATCCTGAGTCATCATGAATGAAAAGGTGAGCTTCCTGTCCTGCGCAGGTAGACTTTCACTTCTTGATTGCTTTTTTTAAAAAAATATTTTATTATTTATTATTTATTTAATATTTATTTATTTGAGAGAGAGAGAGAGAGAGAGAGATACAGAAATGGCAGGTTGAGAGAGAGAGAGAATGGGTGCACCAGGGCCTCCAAGCCCTGCAAACAACTCCAGATGCATGCACCCCCTTGCGCATCTGCTTAAGGTCCTGGAGCCTGGCTTCATAGGCAGCGTTTAACCACTAAGCCATCTCTCAGCCCCTTGATTGCTTTTTAAAAAAATATTTACTTATTTATGGGCTGGAGACATGGCTTATGGTTAAGGTGGAGCATGCGGACCCTGTTCAAGGCTGAATTCCTCAGTACCCATGGAGATGCCTGGTGCATCCTGGAGTTCCTCTGGAGGCTCTCTCTCTCTTCCCATCTTTCTCTATCCCTATCTCTATCTCTCAAATAAATAAATAAAAATATTTTTTAAATATTCATTTATTTATTTATGAGAGAAAGAGGCAGAGAGAGAGAGAGAGAGAGAGAGAGAAGGAGAGAGAGAGAGAATGGGCATGCCAGGGCCTCCAGGTTCTGCAAAGGAACTCCAGATGCATGCGCCACCTTGTGCATCTGGCTTATGTGGGTCCTGGAGAATCGAACCAGGATCCTTTGGCTTTGCAGGCAAAAACGTTAACCGCTAAGCCATCTCTCCAGCCCCCATTTCTTAAATTCTTATATCTCTTCCTGTGAAAATATGACAATACAGCCACAGAAATTATCCTTCTTTGATATGTTGACCTACTTTCAGAACACACGATAGCTGTGCTCTCACGCTTTCATAAAAGTCACTGGTAGATCAAATAATGATGTGTTTTACAAGCAAACTTAAAGAGCTTTTGAACTCTGACGTTTTTGATCCAATTTTCGTCCGAATCAGATCTGTAGGCATCTATGGGAAGTATGATCTCAGAAAAGGTCTTTGTGGAAAAAGGATGGCTGTCAGTCTGTCAATTACTTTTCAGTGGTGTGAATTTATGCTATTTTTTTTTTGTGTGTGGTTTTTCAAGGTAGGGTCTCACTCTGGCCCAGGCTGACCTGGAATTCACTGTGTAGTCTCAGGATGGCCTTGAACTCATGGTGATCCTCCTACCTCTGCCTCCCGAGTGCTAGGATTAAAGACATGTATGCCTTGCTATGTCTTTTATTTTATTTTATTATTACTTTTTTTTTTTTTTTGGTTTTTCAAGGTAGGGTCTCACTCTAGCCTAGGCTGACCTGGAATTAACTATGTAGTCTCAGGGTGGCCTTGAACTCATGGCGATCCTCCTACCTCTGCCTCCCAAGTGCTGGGATAAAAGGCATGCACCACCACGCTCAGCCCTGAAACTTTTATCTGGTAAAATTTATGACTAAATTTCATTACTAATAGAGTATTTAAGGAAAGTATAACTTCACATCAGAATAAATACTTGGTTTTTCGAGGTAGGGTCTCACTCTAGCTCAGGCTGACCTGGAATTCACTATGTAGTCTCAGGGTGGCCTCGAACTCACAGCGATCCTCCTACCTCTGCCTCCCCAGTGCTGGGATTAAAGGCGTGCACCACCACGCCCAGCTTAATTTATACTATTTATAAATGTCTGAGAAGCTAAGGCTTAAACATTTTCAGATAGAATTACCTTTTGGTTTCCTTTTAGGCAATGTGCTTCTTCTACTTTCATATTTGATAAAAGTATTTTTCTGGGGCCAGGATGAAGGCTCAGTGGGGAAAGTATTTGCCATGCAAGCATGGGGACCTGAGTTTTGCAAAACCAAACAAACAAAAAGTATTTTTCTGGGGCTAAAATGCCTGTCAAAGTATTTGCTATGCAAGCATGGGGACCTGAGTTTGGATTCCCCACCACTCACAAAATGCCTGTCACACTGGTGCATGAGTGTAATCCCAGTGCGGGAGAGCCCGAAACAGGAAGCTCTGAGGGCTTGCTGGTCAGCTGATCTAGCTGAATTGGTACACTCTCGGCTTAGCAAGAGACCTTGTCTCAAAACAGC
Source organism: Orientallactaga sibirica (assembly GCA_036365145.1). Classification (NCBI taxonomy): domain Eukaryota; kingdom Metazoa; phylum Chordata; class Mammalia; order Rodentia; family Dipodidae; genus Orientallactaga; species Orientallactaga sibirica. Next base: position 1,762,752 of record JAEOAD010002614.1, on the reverse strand, counting down.
GGTGTGCAAGCTGGAGAGTGACTGAGAAAGACGCTGATACTGACCTCTGGCCTCTGTCTGCATATGTACACAGAGGCATGCACACCCAACACAAAGCATGTACACACTTGAACACACACATGCAAGCATGCTATAGTCACACATAGAAAATATTTTTCTTTGGATCTTTAATGTATTTTGTTTTATTTACTTTTTAATTAATTAATTAATTTTTTGGGAGGAGAGACACACAGAGAGAAAGATAGAGAGGAGAGGGAGACAGATAAAGATGGGTGCACCAGCAGTCTCTCAGCTGCTGTGAATGAAATCCAGATGCGTGCGCCCCCTTGTGGTCAAGTGCGGCATTGCACCCTTGCGTCACTTTGCATCTGGCTAAACGTGGGACCTGGAGATTGGAACTGCTGGAGATTGGAAGCAGCATTCTTAGGCTTAGGAGGCAGGCGCCTTAACCACTAAGCCATCTCTCCAGCCCAGATATTTTCAATTTTTTAATCGCAGAATAAAGAGAACTGTTCAAAGCTTGAGTGTCAGGAAATTGAATAATGTTTGAAATCTCTGTGATGTCAGGGCTACAATGACAACTTTGGCAAAACAAAGTGTCAGACTTTTGTAGTGTAATACAGACTTCAATGAAAATAATTGTTTGGGGCCAAATCAGTAAAGAGGAGTATATTTTCAAGAGAAACAACAACAAAAAAAGGTTATTATCTTATTTCATTAATAATGATGAGAAACCTTACATAGCTCTTCAATAGTAGAAATAGCTAAATTGTCCATCTGAACTAAGCTGCATTTAAGTGAAAATTGCCTAAAAGAAAATAGAGGAGGAAACTCAATGACTAAGTACCTTGTAATTATCAGCTGTGCACTGGTCTCCAAAATGGTTATATAAGCACTGAAGAACTGTGCGTTCTTAGATTCTACCTTCAACCTGGTAGTATGACCAAAAATATTTATCACGGGAGCATAGGGTGACTGAGACAAGCTTAAAGGGATCATTAGGTGCATAATTCCAAATACTGTCCCTTGTGGGGTCTTTTCTCTGTAAAGCTCAACTTCCCTGTCTGTAAATGGGGAGAGACAAGTTCTAACTTCATCAAAATTTGAAACACTCAGGCCTGGAGAGATGGCTTAGCAGTTAAGCGCTTGCCTGTGAAGCCTAAGGACCCTGGTTCAAGACTCAATTCCCCAGGACCCACGTAAGCCAGATGCACAAGGTGGCGCACGCATCTGGAGTTCGTTTGCCCTGGCGTGCCCATTCTCTATCTATCTGCCTCTTTCTCTCCCTGTCTGTCACTCTCAAATAAATAAATAAATGAATAAATAAACAAAAAAAATGGAAACACTGAATACTCTCCAATATGTGGGATAAACTATAGGAGTTCTTCCTGTTACATAGAAATCATAGGACCACCAAGAGATTCAAACGTGTCATTTAACAGAAAGTCACCTGGGTTGACTGTTTCGTGGCCTCTTTCCTGCAGGCACTGGAGGAAATCTGGATGCAAGGGGCTAACCCATGCTCACTAAACACTTCCCAAGTGGACAGTGAAAGACCCAGGTCAGAGTAGCACCATGACAGGCCTCAGTCCCTCTGTAGGCCACAGGGGCGAGTTCCCGGAATCAAGGGAAGAACAAGCAGTACCGGGAAAAACCATAAACTTGCTGTGTGAGCATGACTCAACATTCTTGCGGTCCTGGGCTGGATGGCCCAATAAGATCCACCGTCTCAGAGTTTTGTAAATGTCAACCAATCAAATGAATGTAACCGTGCACGCCAACCTGTTCAAATGTAACCACCGCTTGCTGAGCCAATTAAGTTTGAAATTCCCCTAGACCTAGCCCGCCAAAATCCTAAGGCCAATCAAGAACCCCCAAGTACAGTTAATGTTCAAATTAGCCAGTCATGTAGTTGCGTAGGTGATAGTCCTCTCCCCCTTGCTCAAACCTCAATAAAAAGCCTGCTTTTCTGCTTCTCCTGGCTCTTTCTCGAATCCACTGTGTTGGTGAAGGCAAGAGACCGAGCTTAAGCCCGAGTAAAGCTCTTTGCGTTTGCATACGTGTTTGGTCTTCCTTGGTGGTCACTGGGGGCGCCGTGAACTGGGCATTACAGACAGTGCATGTCTGCACATGCCTTTATAAGACCATATGCCCTCCAAGTTGGACCTGAAAATTCATAATTTTTTGTGTGCCTGTGTATTCTGTATGTATGGACATGCATGTGCCATGACATGTTTGTGGATGGCAGAGGACAAACTCAGTATGTAAGTCCGCACCTTCTGCCTTGTTAGAGACAGGGTGTCTCTTGGTAGTTTTGCCACTGCAAACACCAGACTAGCTGACTCCCTGAGTCTCAGGATTCTCCTGGCTCCCCTTCCTATTGTGTGTCAGGATTATGGACATGTGTACCACCTGCATCTTTTATGTGCCTTCTGGGGAATCTGAATTCAAGTTAGCAGGCTTGCTCAGCAAGCACTTTTTTTTTCTTTTTTTCTTTTTGGAGAGAGACAGAGAGAGAGAGGGAGAGGAAGACAGAGATGGGTGTGCCAGCAGTCTCTCAGCTGCTGTGAACAAAATCCAGATGCGTGCGCCCCCTTGTGGTCAAGTGAGGCATTGCGTCACTTTGCATCTGGCTCAACGTGGGACCTGGAGATTGGAACCGCTGGAGATTGGAACCAGCGTTCTTAGGCTTAGCAGGCAGGCGCCTTAACCGCTAAGCCATCTCTCCAGCTCTCAGCAAGCACTTTTAACCACTGAGCCATCTCTCAGCCCCCCAGAATTACTTGTGGCCTAAGTTCATTACAACTGGCATGGGTACTGCCACTGAATCCAGGAAGATTGAATGGCTGGTGTTTTCCCAAAACTGGATGAGCATATTTATCTCTGAAATTCTCTTTACTCCTTTGTCATCATGAGGCCTTCACTTTTTATAGTTATTGATTAAAAACAGAAAAATGCCAGGCATGGTGGTGCACGCCTTTAATCCCAGCACTGGGGAGGCAGAGGTAGGAGGATAGCTGTGAGTTCGAGGCCACCCTGAGAATACAGAGTGAATTCCAGGTCAGTCTGGGCTAGAGTGAGAAAAAGAAAAAGAAAAAGAAAAAGGAAAAAAAACCAGAAGAAACCAAGATAGGACCAAATTTTGTAGTACTTATCTCTGACAGCAGTATAAATTCACTCAGAATACTTATTTCTTGAAGTTCATTAATTTATAGCATTGTTATAAAAATAAATGATGTAAAATGTATAAAATGTTCAGTGTAATTTAATTACATATACAAGAAAATAGCTTTGAACAAGAAAATTAGTGTTTGTTTAATTGCATCCAACAGCATGCTTTTACAATTATAGAAGTTTCTGACACCAGTTTGTTATAGAAAGAATTCTCATCTCAGTTCTACTAACTTCAACAAGGCAGATATATTAGGTAATCATATTTTTAAAAAATGCTAATCAGGGCTGGAGAGATGGCTTAGCGGTTAAGGCGCCTGCCTGCTAAGCCTAAGAACGCTGGTTCCAATCTCCAGCGGTTCCAATCTCCAGGTCCCACGTTTAGCCAGATACAAAGTGACGCAAGGGCGCAATGCCGCACTTGACCACAAGGGGGTGCACGCGTCTGGATTTCGTTCACAGCAGCTGAGAGACTGCTGGCGTGTCCATTTCTATCTGTCTTCCTCGCCCTCTCTCTCTGTCTCTCTCTCCAAAAATAAATAAAAATTTTAAAAATGCTAATCAATTTTCAGGGACTACTCATTACCTAGAAAGTGCATGACTTACAAACTCTTGCCAATTTTGAGGACTTTAAAAATTCACCAGGGGAAGATCATTCATGTTTTAAAATTCTCACTATGTAAGTATGCCACGCACAGAGAAAGCTAAAAGACGAAAAAGACTATTAGATGTTTGCAGAAGGTTTATATCCCCAAGGACAACTTAAATGGTGCTCTATATACGACCTCACACAGGGCTCTTTTTAGACAGGAAATAGTTATCAACTCCTTTAGGGAACAAATTCAATGAATTCTTTGAATGCTGGCATTGCTTTCTACCTCTGCTTTGAGGATGAAAGCACCAAGGACTCTAATCACAGCTATGGATCTTGCGTACAGCTCGGGGACAGAAAATGAAGCCAGTTCTCAATCAAAGCTCTTTCTCCCCTACATTTAGTCAGGCACAGAGTCCCACTAGAACAGAATTAGCTCCAGAGAGGAACGGGCCTTGCTGTGCTATTTGGAATAAAATCCAACTCAGTGACAAGATGGCACAAATTGACAGTGTTACATGGCTGCAAAACCTTTTGCAAATGACTTTTCAATGACAGCTTTTGTAGCTACCATTTCTATATACTCCAGAGCAATTTCCTTGAGCTATGTGACTATGTTGTGTTGTTGAAAAGTTAGTTCAAGGTCATTGAAATATTCTCTATCTATATCCCATGAGGGCAGGAAGTTCTTCCTTCTCCTTCACCGTGCCTGTCCCAGCAGAAATGAAACATTCCTCTTTTTGGGAACAGCAATCCTGTTCTATTATAAGTGAAAAATATTAATGGTCATACCTTTTGTTCTATGCCATTTACAGTAGAGAATAATAACCATGTAAATAGACAAGCAATATGTTCAATCCTTGACCAGCCTCACTCAACACCACCCAGGATGATGATTCAATATTTCTAACCTCAGCTTTATCCCTGTTCTAATAGCAGGAAGATACCAGTGATAGTTTGGTCTGGTTATTTGGAAGTAAATCATTCTGGTGCATCTCCTCTTTGTGCTTCCTGGAGGCAATTGGACTCTGAGAAGCCACTTCATTTCATAAAATATGCTTGTAGTTCTTCTCAGCTTCAGTTGCTGACATGAACTTCCAAACCAGGCACAGTTCTGGCAGGAGAGGAATTTATTTGAAGCTCCCAGATCCAGGGGAAGTTCCATAATGGCAGAAGACGTTGGCCCATTTTCACAGGTCTATGCAGAGAGAAAAGTCAACAACAAAAGCCAGCAAACACACTTCAGGAACTCCAGACAAAACTCTAGCACTTTGCATGCCTTTAGACTGGAATTCCAAGTCCACCCTCCACCTTACGGCTGGGCCTTAGTGATAACTCCTCTAGCCGGTAGCTGGAAATCCAAGATATTTGAATAAAAGTCCTGGATCTACTGGGGGACAACCATTCACGCTACCACATTCTTCCCCTGTTCCCCATTAGATTCATAACCATTCCAAGTTGTATATTGTGTTCAAACCAAATTCAGAGGTCCCCACAATCTCATCTGAGATTGAAGATTGCCTCTTAGCCATGAGTCCTATAAAATAAAACAAGTTATATACTTTCAACATATAAAGGCACAGAGTAAACATTTTCAACTGCTATGAGGCAGAGCGAGGAGAGACTAGAACAATGCAAACTCAATCACCATCACGCAAATATCAAACATCTGACTTTCAAGTCTGATATCATAACCAGTGACTGGCGAATTTTTCCAATTTTACCCCTCCAGCTGGACTGAATGGCCAGGGAAAAATTCAATCTCAGCCTGTAGCAGACAGCTTCAGGTTGGCTGAGATGAGCTTCCAGACCAAGCACAGTTATGGAGGAAAGGATATTATTTATTGAAGCTTACAGATCCAGGGGAAGTTCCATAATGGCAGAAGAAGCTGGCCTGCTCTTCACAGATCCAAGCAAGAGAGAGAAAAGCCAACCAGGCACACAGCACACAGAGCAAAAACTACAGCCAAAAAGTCACACAGCACACTTCAGGAACTCCTGCTAGGCACACTTTGCATATCTTTACAATGGAATCTCAAACCCACCATCAACACCTTAAGACCGGCCCCCAGTGACATTGCCTCTAGCAAGGTGATTGCAGATGCAAACTATAACTAATAAAACACTGAATATATTGGGGGACATATATTCAAGCTACCACACAGCCCAATAGCGCACTCCATGGTAGCCCTTGCCTAGTCCTGGTATATCCAAAACATTTTAAGTATGTACTGCCAACTCTCTTCCAATGGCTTCATCAACCTCTTCTTCTCTCTGCACTTAGCAGTTTCGAACTCTCGTCAGAACGGTTGGCTTACCACTCCAGAAGGCATCTTCACTTGCAAGCACCAAGTTTCCCATTTCCCCAGCACACAAGTTCCAAAACAAAATCCACAAAGTCAGATTCATCTTAGCAACTCCCCACACTCGGGTACCAATTCTGTAGCTGAGAGCTTCAGGTTGCGGACAAGAACTTCTATGCTGGGCACAGTTCTGGAAGGAAGAGAATTTATTTGCAGCTCACAGATTCAGGGGATGTTCCACAATGGCAGAAGAAGTTGGCCCATTTTTCACAGGTCCACACACAGAGAAAAATCACCAATAAAAGCCAGCAAACAGAGCTGGAGAGATGGCTTAGCTGTTAAGGCGCCTGCCTGCTAAGCAGAAGAACCCGCTTCCAATCTCCAGGTCCCACGTTTAGCCAGATGCAAAGTGACGCAAAGGCGCAATGCCGCACTTGACCACAAGAGGGCGCATGCTTCTGGATTTCATTCGCAGCAGCTGAGACTGCTGGCATGCCCATTCTCTGTCTCCTTCTCCCTCTCTGTCTGTCTCTGTGTCTCTCTCCAAAAATAAATAAAAAATACTTTTTAAAAAAGCCTGCAAACACACTTCAGGAACTCCAGACAAAACTCTAGCACTTTGCATACCTTTAGACTGGAATTCTAAATCCACCCCCACACCTTAGTGTTGGACCCTGGAATCTACTCCTCCAGCCAGGTAGCTGGAAATCGAAGCTACTTTAATAAAATGACTGAATCTGGGCTGGAGAGCAGTTAAGGCACCTGCCTGCTAAGCCTAAGCACCCGGTTCCAATCTCCATGTCCCACGTTTAGCCAGATGCAAAGTGACACAAGGGCGCAATGCCGCACTTGACCACAAGGGGGCGCACACATCTGGATTTCGTTCGCAGCAGCTTAGAGACTGCTGGCACACCCATCTCCATCTGTCTCCCTCTCCCTCTCTCTCTGTCTCCCTCTCTGTGTCTTGCTCCAAAAATAAATAAAAAATAATTTTAAAATATTTTTAAAAACCTCTGAATCTGTTGAGGAACATCCACTCAAGCTGCCATGATACTTAATAACAAGTACAGCGTAGCCTAAACGCTCTTGACTTAATGAGTTTGCCTTTTATGTACATATTTCATTAATGGTTTTTGCAGTAGAAATCTCTCTTTTCCACGAGTTTAAACATTGAAGGTACATGCCCAATTCAAAATGCATTATTGAATTTCCATGTTTCAAGAAGACTAATGTGGACTTCCCCAATTTTTTTTCCCCTTCACTATTATGACGGGAAGCCCTGTTTATGAACACATGAATCTCAGAGGACCCAAACCAGCGAGAGATGCTTTGGCACCTACCACACATTTCCGTGAAAGGAGTGAGTCCAAAATCCATCTGTACCATATACAGCTATAATTTTAACTTTTTTGTTTGTTTGTTTGTTTTTTCGAGGTAGAGTTTCACTCTAGCCCAGGCTGACCTGGAATTCACTCTGTAGTCTCAGGGTGGCCTCGAATTCAGGGTGATCCTCCCACCACTGCCTCCTGAGTGCTGGGATTAAAGACGTGCGCCACCATGCCCAGCTTTAATTTGAACTTTTATAATATAATGTTTTATCTAGGTTATGTGCTCTATGTACGTGTCCAATCATGCTACATGAGTAAAAAGTAAAACTACTGTTCATTTTTTTTGGCTTCAGGAACAGGAAAATGTTCCAAGAGCAATGGTGTAATGCCAGCATCCTAAGAGCCTTCATACAGAGTCACGCTTTCCCCCTAACACAGAGTCCAATATAAATTCACTAAGTTCACTTGATTCATTGGGACACAAAGTATTTCCTGATTCTCTGTATAAATCCTCTAGCTCTAATTCTTTAGGGCTAGGCTAAATACCACAACACATTCTTTTTCTAAACACGCACGTATGTGTTGGCATGCATTCGTATGTGCATGCACCTATACACATGTGTCTGGTGTTTGTGAAGATCAGAGGACAGATTTGGATGACCTTTCAGAATTATTTTTTGTTGTTGTTGTTGTTTTAATTTTTAAAATTATTTTATTTATTTTTTGGAGAGAGACACAGAGAGAGACAGACAGAGAGGGAGAGGGAGACAGATAGAGATGGGCGCACCAGCAGTCTCTCAGCTGCTGTGAATGAAATCCAGACGCGTGCGCCCCCTTGTGGTCAAGTGCGGCATTGCGCCCTTGCATCACTTTGCATCTGGCTAAACGTGGGACCTGGAGATTGGAACCGCTGGAGATTGGAACCAGCGTTCTGAGGCTTAGGAGGCAGGTGCCTTAACCGCTAAGCCATTTCTCCAGCCCCTGAGGTCACTTTTAACAAGCAGTCTCTAGCTGCTAAAAGGCCAGAACTGCATTCCAGGTTTCTCATTGATTTTCTTAGTGGTCTGAGCAAAGAGACACGTATTTATATGCAACATTTCATCGTTCAGCAAAATGGTGCCCCGTGGGGAAATAAATCAACACAGTCCATATTAGATCTTCAAAATCGTATTGAAGTGCCCAGCAATCATTTTCCAGATGATGTTATATTGATCAGAGTCCTGTTATAATATTGACCCAACAGAATGCTAATCATTGATGGAAATTATCTGCCTGACATTCTGATTCCATTAAGGATTTTTGTTACCAGCCTCAAAGCAAATTTTCCCTCATCACCAAAACTGTTCAGAGCTCGACTGTGCACCCCAGGGTGGACCACCCCATGAGAGGTTTACTCCTTAGGTAAGATGAAACCACACATTTGAGGCAGTGGGCCCTTTCTCTTGGGCTTCAGTAGATGGCTGTCTGTGTGGGGCAGAGAGAGCTAAGTGTTATATATGTTAGGAATTTTTTCCAAATTACAGGAAGCTGAACTACCTGTGTGCACATGGACCATTATTATCAGACTTTACAGGCACATACTTTTGTCTAAAAAGGAATTTTATCAGTCAACAAGCTAAATTAGAGCTTCAGGATAATTCAATCACCTGATGACATTTGAATCTTTGATAACAAGAGCAGACGGCTGAAACCCATTGTAATTATATAACAAACAAAGCCCTCGTGAATTTTGAAGACACAAATATATTTATATGTAACAAAATCTACCTGAAAATCCCACGGGTAAATTCCTATACACCCAGTCTAAATGATGCCCCCCCCGAACCAAAGCTGTGACAATAAAAATAATTAATGAGGGCTGGAGAGATGGCTTAGCGGTTAAGGCACCTGCCTCCTAAGCCTAAGAACTCCGGTTCCAATATCCAGCGGTTCCAATGTCCAGGTCCCACGTTTAGCCAGATGCAAAGTGACGCAAGGGCGCAATGCCGCACTTGACCACAAGGGGGCGCACACATCTGGATTTCGTTCACAGCAGCTGAGAGACTGCTGGCGTGCCCATCTCTGTCTCTCTCTCCCTCTCTGTCTATCTCTCTCTGTGTCTCTCTCCAAAAATAAATAAAATAATAAAAAAATTTTAAAAATAATAATTAGTGAGATATACATTCAGAAAGCACTGAGCTTGAACTAATAATACGTTCATTTATGAATTTTATTTAAACACGTTACCACATATATCTATTACTAGGTCATGGAAATGGCCTGTGCATGGGATGGAACACAATGATAAATCTGAAATTTCATGACATGTCTGACTCTGTCAGCCCTTTGGAAACTGGATCTGGTATGAGGGGTGTGGTAGTTTGAATATATGGCCCCCAATATATTCAATGTTTTACTACTTTATAGTTTGCATCTGCAATCACCTTGCTAGAGGCAAGGTCACTGGGGGCCGGTCTTAAGGTGTGGTGATGGTTTGAGATTCCATTGTAAAGATATGCAAATGTGTCTAGCAGGAGTTCCTGAAGTCTGCTGTGTGACCTTTTGGCTGTAGTTTTGCTCTGTGTGCTGTGGTGGCTGGTTGGCTTTTCTCTCTCTTGCCTGGTCCTGTGAGAGCAGGCCACTTCTCCTGCCATTATGGAACTTCCCCTGGATCTGTAAGCTTCAATAAATAATATCCCTTCCTCCATAACTGTGCCTGGTCTGGAAGTTCGTCTCAGCGAACCTGAAGCTGTCTGCTACAAGGGGTCATTAGCTTGTCAGCTTAGTGTATGTGATCACATGATCTACTTATCTGTAGCACTTGATCCCCTGTTTCTTTTGCTCACCATAGTATAAAGTAGATGTCCCCCCACCGTTTTGGTCAAGTATCAATCACTGATCAATTAAAACGAACATCAATTTTGGATTGCTTAAGTCAACTGTGTGTCTACTAGAATACTATGAGTGACAAAATGGATTTGTCCAGCTGAAGAGATGGCCCAGCAGTTAAAGGCGCTTGCTTGCAAAGCCTGCTGGCCTGGGTTCAATTCCCCAGTTCCCCTGTAGATGCACAAGGTGGTTCCATGTGTCTGGAGTTTGTGTGAAGCAGCATGAGGCGCTGGCTCACCTGTTCTCATATTCCCTCTCTCTCCCTGTAAAAGTAAATATAATTCTTTTTTTTTTCTTTTTTTGGTTTTTTCATTTTTTGGTTTTTCAAGGCAGGGTCTCACTCTAGCCCAGGCTGACCTGGAATTCACTATGTAGTCTCAGGGTGGCCTCGAACTCTCATGGCGATCCTCCTACCTCTGCCTCCCGAGTGCTGGGATTAAAGGCGTGCGCCACCACGCCCGGCTCTCCACTTGTCTTTCGCTATGTGTGTCAGGATCTCTGTAGACGCTCCTCAGGACTGGAGTCACGAGACCTTCCAGCCCTTTTGAAGTATTTCTGCTTTTCCTCATTACAAAATTTCTGCTGCTCCTCTTCAGTACACATGTAGCTAGGTGGCCGTGATCCTCGTGGAAGCCCACTCCACTCGATGCAGGCTCTCTGGAGAAGGTCATCATTAAAATGGTTTTCTTTGTATGACAGTTCTCTTGGTCATAGTTGACTTGATGATATGTTCAATATGGCCTGTATATTTTACGTTGCATTGCCAAGGATAATTTGAATATTTTCCCAGGTTTAGATATTTATTATTTATTTATTTATTTATTTATTTATTTATTTATTTATTTTTGGTTTTGCGAGGTAGGGTCTCACTCTGGTCCAGGCTGACCTGGAATTAACTATGTAGTCTCAGGGTGGCCTCGAACTCTTGGTGATCCTTCTACCTCTGCCTCCCGAGTGCTGGGATTAAAGGCGTGCGCCACCACGCCCGGCTCTAGATATTTATTTATTTTTTTTTTTTGAGGTAGGGTCTCACTCTGGCCCAGGCTGACCTGGAATTAACTATGTAGTCTCAGGGTGGCCTTGAACTCTTGGTGATCCTCCTACCTCTGCCTCCCGAGTGCTGGGATTAAAGGCGTGCACCACCAGGCCCGGCTTAGATATTTATTTTTAAGCAGAGACAGAAAGAGAAAATGGGGGACTGGAGAGATGGCTCAGCAGTTTAGGCGCTTGCCTGCAGAGCATAATGGCCTGGGTTCAATTCCCCAATACCCATGTAAAATCAGGTGTACAAAGTGGCACGTGCATCTGGGGTTCATTTGCAGAGGCTGTAGCCCCTGGCATGCCAATTCTTTCTCTCTCTCTTTCTCTCTCTGTTTCTCTCTCTGCTTGCAAATAAATTAAATATATATATGTATTTATATATATATATATATTTGGTTTTGCAAGGTAGGGTCTCACTGTGGCCCAGGCTGACCTGGAATTAACTATGTAGTCTCAGGGTGGCCTCGAACTCTTGGCGATCCTCCTACCTCTGCCTCCTGAGTGCTGGGATTAAAGGCGTGCACCACCACACCCGGCAAATTAAATATATTTTTATAAAAAGAAAGAGAAAATGGGTGTTCCAGGAAATCTTGCCACTACCAACTCCAGATATATGAGCCACCTCATGCATCTGGCTTCATGTGGGTACTGGAAAATGTAGCACATGTCACGAGTGGTCATCCTCCGAGCCGGGGTTAAACATTTCCATGATTTTAAATTGACAGAAAACATTTCACGGATAATACAGAGTTCCTGTATAAACAGTATCTAGTCTCCTCTGGTATGTATTATGACCTTACATGACTCTGCATATCTGTTCAAAGCTAATGGATCAGTTCTTCTTCAGATTATATAGAACCCCATATAATATAATATACATGTGTTATATGTGTGTTAAGATTTAACCTTTTTCTTATTCCTTTTCTCTTTTATTATTTTTCGAAACAAGAACCTTCTCTTGTCACTTTTTTTATTATTTTGACTGGGAGGGCTAAGACTCTCCCTTGCCTGGTTCCCAGTCTTACAAGAACCTTTCAGCTTCTCACTATATAGTCACTTTTCTTTTTTTTTTTTTTATCTTTATTTTTATTCTGATTTTACATTCATAGTATTGCCAAGACTTCAAAGCCATCAATGCTGACTGGGAGTGCTAAGACTCTCCCTTTGCCTGGTTCCCAGTCTTAGGGACACTGAGCAAAAGTTCTGCTTCAGCTTATCTCATGTTCTCTGTGTTTATCTCTCAGCCTTTTTCTGGTGTTGTGATGAGCTGTGGCTTTTATCAGCTGCCATTCCAGGTTGAGGTACCCCGTAATCCCACAGCTCAATGAGCTTCCTTAGGATAAATGGAAGCTCGACTTTGTCAAATGGACTTTGCGCACTCGTTGGGATAGTTTATAAATTTCATTCTTTTTTTATTTATTTATTTATTTTTGGAGAGAGACAGAGGGAGAGGGAGACAGATAGAGATGGGTGCACCAGCAGCCTCTCAGCTGCTGTGAACGGAATCCAGACGCGTGCGCCCCCTTGTGGTCAAGTGTGGCATTGCGCCCTTGCGTCACTTTGCATCTGGCTAAACATGGGACCTGGAGATTGGAACCAGGTTCTTAGACTTAGGAGGCAGGTGCCTTAACCGCTAAGCCATTTTTCCAGCCCTAAATTTCATTCTTTTAACAAATAAATCTTGACACCCTAGGAGAGATCCCATCTGTTCATAGTGTATAATTGTTTTCGTAATGTAATAATGAATCTGATGATATTTTGAGAATTTCTGAATACATGTTCAAGATCAATATTGGCTAATAGTATTTTTGCAAACTGCTTATCTAGCTTTGCAGTTAATATAATGCTTTATAAAATGAGCTTCATTGTCTTGTGTTTTCTGAAGGACATTGTGGAGTTTGTTCCCATGTCTTTTTAAATAGCTGGTATAATTTAGCAGGGCATCCATCCAGACCTAGTTATTTCTTTATTGAAAGGCAACAGGAAAGGAACACCTTATATCAGACTAATAGTTTAGATGGGAGATTTTTTTTTTTTTTTTTTGGAGAGAGAGAGAGAGAGAGGGAGACAGATAGAGATGCTGGCAAATGAAATCCAGCAGCCTCTCAGCTGCGCCCTTGCATCACTTTGCATCTGGCTAAATGACCTGGAATCAGATGGAGACTGGAACCAGCGTTCTTAGGCTGTGCGCCATCTCTCCAGGGTCAAAAATAATATGTATTTACTTATTCATCTATTAAGAACACTTAAAATAAGAGCACACCTGCAAATCCCTTGCATCACTTTGATTTCGTTTGGAAAACAACTCTGGCTAAACAACTCTTTAATTAATTTATTTATTTATTCATTTATTCATTCATTTATTTATTTTATTTTTTTTTGGACCTGGAGAGATTGAGAACCGGGAGAGGGAGACAGACTGGGCGTGCCAGCAGTGTCTCAGATTGGAACCAGATGTGTGCGCCCCTTCAGGCTTAGGCATCTGGCTAAAAGGGGACCAGGCGGAACCACTGGAGATTGGAAACCCTAAGCCATCTCTCCAGCCCTAGGACCATTTTTTTTCTATGACCAGCTTATTTCCTTAGAACAATCTTTAAAGTTCATCTGTGTGGTTCACGTGAGAGACTCTGCCTCAGTAAATAAGCTGGAGAGTGAATGGGAAGACACGTGACATCAATCTCTGGCTCACGCTCACATATGTGACGTGCTCCCATCACCATGTGCAAAGGTGCACACACACACTCATATGCACACCACACACACAAATGCATTAAACATCTCAATCCTACCAATTTCTTATTCACTCAGACCTACCATGAGTTATCTGACTCTGTTGCAGCAGCTGCAGTGTCCCCACTTCACAAAGGCATCTTAAGAATTGGAGAGTGGAGGGGCTGGAGAGATGGCTTAGTGGTTAAGGCATTTGTCTGCAAAGCCAAAGGATCCCGGTTCGATTCCCCAGGACCCACCTAAGCCAGATGCACAAGGGGGTGCATGCATCTGGAATTCGTTTGCCGTGGCTGGAGGCCCTGGTGTGCCCATTCTCTCCCTCTCTCTCTTTTTCTTTCTCTATCTCTTTCCCTCTTGCAAATAAATAAGTAAATAAATAAATAAAGCATTGGAGAGTGGAAAGGGACTTTGGGCTGTTCGCAGATGCTACCCTGGAGCACTGTATGCAGCTTATCTGTGTGGAGAAAGTGCAGGTACAGTCCAGTCCCATTTGAGGCATTTTTCTGCTTTCCTAAGATGCCCCAAAGGCCTGAGCCATCCTGAGACCTGCAGCATTTCCCGCTCTGTGCATGGCTGGTGCAGTCGTTCTTTGTGGGCCGTCCTCTGATGAGGTGGTAATTCGAGAAAGAGGAAAGGATCTTTCCAGGTAGACCCAAACCTCAGATAGCGTGGCTTTGTCTCCTGTGTCATCATGTCTCTGAAAGAGCACCGGTGACACGCACTTTATCTTCCACATCACAACTTCCCAGCTGCCATTTTGATAAAGGATTTCAGCTGCATCAACCTTTACGTGTAATAATTTCACCAGGTAGAGTCAGCTCATTTTTTTTTCTATAAAGTTCAGTTGTCAAATTCCAATGCTGCCTTCAAGAAGTTAAGGGAATATTTTCTAGTGACAATCTATGGCTTCTGAGTGTTCCATTGTCCAGAAAAGTAGGTTTCCATATGACTTTTTTATATCCTCTTAGATTTTGTTACTAGATACTTTTCAGTGCCAGGGATGGGATACCTTCCAGTGAGTTGTTGGCTAGGGAGGTCACAGATGCCCCCAAAACATTATAGGCCATTGCCGAGGCCCTTGTTTTCCCACCAGGAATAGATGGTAAGACCCTATTGCTGAAGACTCCACATACTTGGGCTGCAAGGTCACTGAGAAATCCTGCTGGAGCTGAGCTGAAAGCCCCCTCCATGAGGACCAATGACAGAAAGTAGGAAAAAGCTACACTGCATGCAGGTCAATGGGAGAGAGAGAAAACACCAGTGAAGGTACTCAACAGTGAACACTGCAAGCTTTAAATTTGGCCAGCCAGACCAAATGAGCCAACGGGTGCAATAGTGGCATGTCTGTTATGGGGGAAACCAACTGCTCTTTTATTGGACTGGAGGCCCACTCCATGGGAGGGAACACATCCCTGATACTGAAAATGTATGACAGGGGTAGTCATGAGCCCTAAGGGTGTAATGTCTGCTGGTGTCTCGCTAAATGTATATATTATGCTCACCAAACTGCCCAGTAAGCACTTCTCTTAATGTCCACACCCCTATATTAATGCTACTCTCAATTTTGGTTAAAGAAGCTTCTCTTTTCAGATGATGGTAACCTTGGGATGACTCAGAAGGCACCATGGTTCTGAGAAGAAGGGACAGAGGAGTGCTCAGCACTGAAACATCTCAAACCCACCTTCCAAGGCTCAGGGTCCACTGCAGAAGAGGGGGCAGAAAGAATGTAAGAGCCAAAGGAAGAGTAGGACTCCTTACAACGTGCTCCTCCAGACACAAAATGGCCTGGATATCCATGACCTCACAGTGCCTGACACTACCTACACAAGACCATCGTAATAGGAGGAAAAGATGATGACATCAAAATAAAAGAGAGACTGATTGAGATGGGGAGGGGATATGATGGAGAGTGGAGTTTCAAAGGGGAAAGTGGGGGGAGGGAGGGATATTGTCTACAATTAAAGAAGTTGTCAATAAAAATAATAATAAAAAAATAAGTTAAGGGAGACAGTTTTGTGGATATTTTGCTCCTTCTGTTCAGTGCTTTGGAAAGTCCTGAAGGAATGCTCTAGAACATTGAACTACCCGTTGGGATTGTTCCCTTTTTAGTAAGAGCCCTTTTGGACAGAATGACAAGTACAGTAACCTGGATGGGACACAAGAATCCAATACACATCTAGAGGAAAGAGGAGCAACTCAACAGATGGTTTGACCCTGTGTGTTCAAGGTCACATTTTCGGAGCTGGAGAGTTGGCTTAGCGGTTAAGGCACTTGCCTGCAAAGCCAAAGGATCCAGGCCCGATTCCCCAGGACCCACATAAGCCAGATGCACAAGGGGGCACATGCGTCTGGAGTTCTTTTGCAGTGGCTGGAGGCCCTGGAGCAACCATTCTCTCTCAAACACACCCTTTCCCTCTTTCTGTCAAATAAATTTAAAAATTAAAATATTAAAAAAAACATACCTTAGCCAGGCATGGTGGCGCACGCCTTTAATCCCAGCACTCGGGAGGCAGAGGTAGGAGGATCGCCGTGAGTTCGAGGCCACCCTGAGACTCCAAGGTGAGTCCCAGGTCAGCCTGAGCTAGAGTGAGACCCTACCTCGAAAAACAAAACAAAAAAATACACCTTGAGGGCTGGAGGGATGGCTTAGCAGTTAAGGCGTTTGCCTGCAAAGCGAAAGGACCCAGGATCAACCCAGGTTCAGTTCCCCAGGACCCTTGTAAGCCAGATTTCTTCAAAAAGAATCTGACGGCATGGCTATGGTGAGTATCTCTCTAGTGTTATACATTTGTTGGTAAAGTAAGTTACCTATAAATTTAATTTAATGTATACTTAAATAGAAGCCACAAAACGTTGACCTTTATGTCTATATACCCCAGGGGTTGTATCCTATCAAGACGATTTATTTTTGGGGTTCATGCTGTTATACTTTCTTATTTAAAAAAAACAACCACCAAATAGTTAATGTGATGTGAGCACTGTAACTTAATATGTCTGCCCATGTGTTGTTGAATTTGATTTTTTGTTTTGTTTTGTTTTTTGGAGAGAGACAGAGACAGAGAGGGAGAGGAAGACAGGTAGAGCTGCTGTGAATGAACTCCAGACGCGTGCACCCCCTTGTGGTCAAGTGCGGCATTGCGCCCTTGCGTCACTTTGCATCTGGCTAAACGTGGGACCTGGAGATTGGAACCGCTGGAGATTGGAACCAGCGTTCTTAGGCTACGCAGGCAGGCGCCTTAACTGCTAGGCCATCTCTCCAGCCCTGTTTAATTTGAATATGCACACACATTTTGCAATTATGGCATAGAAGTATATGATTTAATTTAGACTGAATCTGTTTTTAATTGGCTCACAAGAGGCTGTGAGACAAATAATGAGTATGTATTTCCGACAAAGCAAATAGATTTCCGTTTTCACCAAAAGGCATTATCTAATTTCAATTCATTATAGAGAATGCAATACCGCATTTAATATCCATAATATAATCTTCCTTTCAGTAGCAGCCGGGTTTCCATTACGAATGCAATAGTGTAATTAATATAGTCTCTACCACATAAATTTCCTTACAGTGGACCATGAAAGAATATTAGTAGCTCTCGCAAGGCATGCTGTTGTATTTATTACACTGGAAGGCTAGAATCAGTTATTGTCCAGTACACTCGGTAAATTGGAACCTGTGGTTTCTGCCTTCCAGAAGTAGGATGTGGCAGGAGACCTCGGTCCCTTTCTTGTCCCTCTTTTCCTTATGTGAGTGAATTTTCTAGGCTTCCCACGTTTGATTCATAGCCTGGAATCTCTACAGCTTTAGAATGGAGAGGGATCTCTCCTTTCATACGGAAACTAAAGGAACAAATGAGTTATGTAATTGTGGATGTCCACTGTAAATTCTTTCTCCAAGCTTCTACATGGCCATTCTGCTCCTCTGCTAGGCAGAAAATCAGAAGAGAACCCTTCTCCCCAAGGGCTGAGAGGACCCGTGACCCTCAGAGAACTGCAGAACTGGATAACAGTGGCCCTCAGCAGCAGCTGTATTTGGAGCTGACCTCGGATGCCCAGACTTAGCTTCTTCTGTGTCTCCCCGTAATGAATCGTTCCCATGCCTCTAACTGCTGGGTACTCTTCCCATTCCCAGGGATGTGTCTCCACCGGAGCCCAAGCATCTGCTGAACCTGTGTGGTAGTTTGAATATATGTCCCCCAATATATTCAGTGTTTTATTGGTTTATAGTTTGCATCTGCAATCACCTTGCTAGAGGCAATGTCACTGGGGGCCGGTCTTAAGGTGTTGGTGATGGGTTTGAGATTCCATTGTAAAGATATGCAAAGTGTGCCTAGCAGGAGTTCCTGAAGTGTGCTGTGTGACTCTATTGGCTGTAGTTTTGCTCTGTGTGCTGTGTGCCTGGTTGGTTTTTCTCTCTTGCTTGGATCTGTGGAAGCAGACCAGCTTCTTCTGCCATTTTGGAACTTCCCCTGGATCTGTAAGCTTCAATAAATAATATCCCTTCCTCCATAACTGTGCCTGGTCTGGAAGTTCATCTCAGTGAACCGGAAGCTGTCTGCTACAACCTGCAAAGCCAGTTCCTGCTCCTGCCAGTCACATCTCCAGGAAAGAGCTAACCCAAAATTCTCCAGAAATGCATGAGTCAAAAGTCTTAAACAACGCCAGGCGTGGTGGTGCATGCCTTTAATCCCAGCACTTGGGAGGCAGAGGTAGGAGGATCACCATGAGTTCGAGGCCACCCTGAGACTACATAGTGAATTCCAGGTCAGCCTGGACCAGAGTGAGACCCTACCTCAAAAAACAAAAAAACAAATTAAAAAAAAAGTCTTAAACAATAAGCTCTTTTTTTTTGCATTCCTTCAACTAGAAACCATTCACTGAGCACCAGGTATGGTTTGAGCACATACAGAGGTGAAGATGGCCATGCAATCCCAGGCTCACTCTGATGGGAGAGAGAACAGATCACAAACAAGCAAGCGAATAATAGATCCTGTCTTAACAAAGCAAGCAAATAATAAATAAAAACAAAAAGCTGTTCAAGAAGCTGTAGGCTGTTACTAGAAAATTTTCAGTGCCTGGGATGGGATACCTTCCAGTGAGTTGTTGGCCAAGGAGGTCCCGGTAGCCTCCAAAACATTAAAAGCTATTGCCAAAGCCCTTGGTTCCCTTGAGAAACAGATAGTAAGACCCTATTGCTGAAGACATCTCTTGCTGAGAGGCAAGGTCACTGAGAAAGCAAACTGGTGCTGAGCAGAAAACCTTCTCCCTGGAGACCAGCCAACTGAAAGCTGGAAAAAGCTGCACTGCATGCAGCATATGGGAGACAGAAGTCATCAGCAGTGAAAAACAGTGGACGCTGAATATCCAGGTTTGGCCAGACAGGCACAATGACTGAACGGGTGCAATAGTGGCATGTCTACTCTTGGGGTAACCAACTGCTCCATAGTTGGACTGAATGCCCTCTCTCCGGGAGGGAATACATGCCTGGTACTGAAAAACCTAAGCAAAAGTCTATGGTAGGTGAGGTCATGAGCCTTAGGGGTATAAAGCCTGCTCTTGTCTGGCTAAATGTATATATTATTCCCACCAAGATGCCCTGAAAGCACTACACTTAATGTTCATATTCACATATTAACGCTACTCTCACTTCTGGTTAGAGAAGCTTCTCTTTTCAGATGGCGATGACCACTGGGATGACCCAAAGGCAACATAGTGCTGAGAAGAAGGGATGGAGGAGTGCCCAGCACTGAAACACCTCTGTCACACCCTCCAAGGCTCAGGGACCATTGCGGAAGAGGGGGTGGATAGAATGGAAGAGCCAAAGGAAGGGTATGACTCCTTACAATGCAACTGCCCAGACAGAAATTGGCCTCGATATCCATGACCTTGCAGTGCCTAGCAATACCTTCACAAGACCCTCATAATAGAAGAAAAAGATGATGACATCAAATTAAAAGAGAGACTAATGGAGAGAGGGAGGGGATATGATGGAGATTGGAGTTCTGAAGGGGAATGGAGGGACGGGAGGGAAATATCATACTTTTTTTTGTATGTAAGTATAGAAGTTGTCAATAAAAATAACAAGCAGGCACTATAACTGCGGATTTGGTAACTTTTATGAATGATGTAGACAAAAGCAAGTGACAAAGGTCTGACCATGTGGTTCTTGGCTCCAAGAAGGTGACAGTTGAGCTGACAATCTGCCAGCAGTGTGAAAAGCTGAGATTAACAAACAAAACACAAATGTCGAGTTTGAGCATGCGCTGTAACCATGCCTACCCCAAGGGGTTTAAACAAAGGGCCAAACTTACCCAGAAGTGTGGGCTTAGCAGATCTGGGAAGGCGCGCTAGAGCCCCAGCTCACTCCATAATAATTACTAGCACTTGCAAGACTTTGTCATCAATAGTGGAAAACCAAGTAACACTTTTGAAAAAAAAATTTTTTTAAATTATTTTTTGGAGAGAGACATAGACAGAGAGAGGGGGAGAGGGAGACAGATAGAGATGGGTGCGCCAGCAGCGTCTCAGCTGCTGCGAACGAAATCCAAATGCAGGCGCCCCCTTGTGGGCAAGTGGGGCATTACGCTCCTTTTGCCTCTGGCTAAATGTGGGACCTGGAGATTGGAACCGCTGGGGATTGGAACCGGCGTTCTTAGGCTTAGGAGGCAGGTGCCTTAACCGCTAAGCCATCTCTCCAACCTGGTAAAACAGCATTTAAAAATTTTTTTTTATTTAATATTTTTTTTGGAGAGAGACCGACAGAGAGACAGACAGAGAGGGAGAGGGAGACAGATAGAGATGGGTGCACCAGCAGCGTCTCAGCTGCTGTGAACGAAATCCAGACACGTGCGCCCCCTTGTGGTCAAGTGCGGCATTGCGCCCTTGCGTCACTTTGCATCTGGCTAAACGTGGGACCTGGAGATTGGAACCGCTGGAGATTGGAACCAGCGTTCTTAGGCTTAGCAGGCAGGTGCCTTAACCGCTAAACCATCTCTCCAGCCCCCAAGTATCACTTTTAATAAAATCATCAGAAACTTTAACGCCTAAGACAGGAGTGACAGGTAAGTAGTAGGCTGTGACTCTAGTCAGCCTGGTGACACTGAGGCTCCCCAGAAGGAGCCTGGACATTTGAACTGAGTGACATGCTAGACCTTCCGTCTCCAGGGTCTGCCCCTGACTGACCACTGAGCTTGTGATGTCTGCAGGGAAGACTCAGGGGCACAAGCTCATTTGATGGACCAGAGCAACCTTTCTCAAGACAGGATTCAGGCAGAACACGCTCCCACCCACAGGCTGAGCTACCCCACGTCCATTTTTCTGCTTCCAGAAACCTCCAGACACCTGGCAGAGCTGAGCACACAGCAGGAACCACCCGTCTCCCCTGATCCCCACCACCTGCACCTCTAGCTCACAGTACCTCCCCCAATCCAATGGGTCTTACCTGACAAATGGCTTTCTGTAGAAAACTCGGTAACACCCTATGCTGAGAATTTAAAAAAAATTTTTTTTAATTTATTTATTTGCAAGCAGAGATAGAGAGATAGAAGAGAGACAGACAAAGAGAGAATGAGCACGCCAGGGCTTCTAGCTGCTGCAAACAAACTCCAGATGCATGTGCCTCTTGGGCATCTGGCTTACATGGATCCTGGGGAATCGAACCTGGGTCCTTTGACTTTACAGGCAAGTGCCTTAACCGCTAAGCCATTTCGCTGGCCCTAACAATTAATTTTGCACCATTATGAAGCAGGACATACCGGTGGTCATCATGATGCAGGACATGTCTGTGGTCACCATGAAGCCATGGTAAGAAGATGTGCTAGCCTTGATATTCCAGGTGATGCCTGAAACCCCTCCTCTGTCCTCACATCGACTCAAGAGAGCTGATCTCGGTACCCTGTGGGCTGACTAATTCTCTAGATTAAACATTTCATGAAATAGCCTGACCACCTAGATCATCGGCAAGACCCCAACCACACTTATGTCAAGACTCGCTCGTCCAGCAGGCCACTCTCCAGAATGCCTGGGGCCATCCATTTGGTAACAGCCTCAAACAACTGGCTGAAGTGAACACTGAAGGATATTTTCTGGAACTATTGACTTCCCAACGCATGTCCCTTAAGAAAACACGTGATTACATCCCTTTGAAGTCGCTGACTAGGTGAAATAAGTGACAGCGTTGCTAGCCAAGGCCTTCCACCATAGAATGAGAATTTCCCCTTTAGAAGTAATTGGTGGGAGCTGGGTGTGGTGGCGCACGCCTTTAATCCCAGCACTGGGGATGCAGAGGTAGGAGGATTGCTGTGAGTTCGAAGCCACCCTGAGACTACATAGTGAATCCCAGGTCAGCCTGAGCTAGAGTGAGACCCTACCTCAAAAAATAAAAAAAAATAAAAATTAAAAATAAATTAGACAAGAGCAGGCTTTATACCCCTAAGGCTCATGACCTCACCTGCCATAGACTTTTGCTTAGGTTTTTCAGTACCAGGTATGTATTCCCTCCTGTAGAGAGGGCCTTCAGTCCAATTATGGAGCAGTTGGTTACCCCAAGAGCAGACATGCCACTATTGCACCCGTTCAGTCATTGGGCCTGTCTGGCCAAACTTGAATATTCAGTGTCCACTGTCTCCCATATGGCTCAGGGCCCGGAAGAGCCAAAGAAAGGGCGACTCAGTTACAATGCAACTGTCCAGACAGAAATTGGCCTTGATATCCATGACCTTGCAGTGCCTAGCAATACCTTCACAAGACCCTCAAAATAGAAGAAAAGATGATGACATCAAATTAAAAGAAAGACTAATGGAGAGAGGAGGGGATATGGAGAGTTCTAAAGGGGAATGGGGGAGGGGAGGGAAATATCATACTTTTTTTGTATGTAAGTAGAGAAGGTGTCAATTTAAAAAAAAAAAGCAGGCACTATAACTGCGGATTTGGTAACTTTTCTGAATGACGTAGACAAAAGCAAGTGACAAAGGTCTGACCATGTGGTTCTTGGCTCCAAGAAGGTGACAGTTGAGCTGACAATCTGCCAGCAGTGTGAAAAGCTGAGATTAACAAACAAAACACAAATGTCGAGTTTGAGCATGCGCTGTAACCATGCCTACCCCAAGGGGTTTAAACAAAGGGCCAAACTTACCCAGAAGTGTGGGCTTAGCAGATCTGGGAAGGCGCGCTAGAGCCCCAACTCACTCCATAATAATTACTAGCACTTGCAAGACTTTGTCATCAATAGTGGAAAACCAAGTAACACTTTTGAAAAAAAAATTTTTTTAAATTATTTTTTGGAGAGAGACATAGACAGAGAGAGGGGGAGAGGGAGACAGATAGAGATGGGTGCGCCAGCAGCGTCTCAGCTGCTGCGAACGAAATCCAAATGCAGGCGCCCCCTTGTGGGCAAGTGGGGCATTGCGCTCCTTTTGCATCTGGCTAAATGTGGGACCTGGAGATTGGAACTGCTGGGGATTGGAACCAGTGTTCTTAGGCTTAGGAGGCAGGCGCCTTAACCGCTAAGCCATCTCTCCAACCCCGTAAAACAGCATTTAAAAAAATTTTTTTATTTAATATTTTTTTTGGAGAGAGACCGACAGAGAGACAGACAGAGAGGGAGAGGAAGACAGATAGAGATGGGTGCGCCAGCAGCGTCTCAGCTGCTGCAAACGAAATCCAAATGCAGGCGCCCCCTTGTGGTCAAGTGCGGCATTGCGCCCTTGTGTCACTTTGCATCTGGCTAAACGTGGGACCTGGAGATTGGAACCGCTGGAGATTGGAACCAGCGTTCTTAGGCTTAGCAGGCAGGTGCCTTAACTGCTAAACCATCTCTCCAGCCCCCAAGTAACATTTTAAATAAAATCATCAGAAACTTTAACGCCTAAGACAGGAGTGACAGGTAAGTAGGAGGCTGTGACTCTAGTCAGCCTGGTGACACTGAGGCTTGCCAGAAGGAGCCTGGACATTTGAACTGAGTGACATGCTAGACCTTCCGTCTCCAGGGTCTGCCCCTGACTGAACACTGAGCTTGTGGGGTCTGCAGGGAAGACTCAGGGGCACAAGCTCATTTGATGGACCAGAGCAACCTTTCTCAAGATGGGATTCAGGCAGAACACGCTCCCACCCACAGGCTGAGCTACCCCACATCCATTTTTCTGCTTCCAGAAACCTCCAGATAACTGGCAGAGCTGAGCACACACCAGGAACCACCCGTCTCCCCTGATCCCCACCACCTGCACCTCTAGCTCACAGTACCTCCCCCAATCCAATGGGTCTTACCTGACAAATGGCTTTCTGTAGAAAACTCGGTAACACCCTATGCTGAGAATTTTTTAAAATTTTTTAAAAATTTATTTATTTGCAAGCAGAGATAGAGAGATAGAAGAGAGACAGACAAAGAGAGCATGAGCACGCCAGGGCTTCTAGCCGCTGCAAACAAACTCCAGATGCATGTACCTCTTGGGCATCTGGCTTACATGGATCCTGGGGAATCGAACCTGGGTCCTTTGACTTTACAGGCAAGTGCCTTAACCGCTAAGCCATTTCGCTGGCCCTAACAATTAATTTTGCACCATTATGAAGCAGGACATACCGGTGGTCATCATGATGCAGGACATGTCTGTGGTCACCATGAAGCCATGGTAAGAAGACGTGCTAGCCTTGATACTCCAGGTGATGCATGAAACCCCTCCTCTGTCCTCACATTGACTCAAGAGAGCTGATCTCGGTACCCTGTGGGCTGACTAACTCTCTAGATTAAACATTTCATGAAATAGCCTGACCACCTATATCATCGGAAAGACCCCCACCACAGCCATGTGAAGACTCGCTCGTCCTGCAGACCACTCTCCAGAATGCCTGGGGCCATCCATTTGGTAACAGGCTCAAACAACTGGCTGAAGTGAATACTGAAGGATATTTTCTGGAACTATTGACTTCCCAACGCATGTCCCTTAAGAAAACACGTGATAACATCCCTTTGAAGTCGCTGACTAGGTGAAATAAGTGACAGCGTTGCTAGCCAAGGCCTTCCACCATAGAATGAGAATTTCCCCTTTAGAAGTAATTGGTGGTGCACGCCTTTAATCCCAGCACTGGGGATGCAGAGGTAGGAGGATTGCTGTGAGTTTGAAGCCACCCTGAGAATACATAGTGAATCCCAGGTCAGCCTGAGCTATAGTGAGACCCTACCTCAAAAAATAAAAAAAAAATAAAAATTAAAAATAAATTAGACAAGAGCAGGCTTTATACCCCTAAGGCTCATGACCTCACCTGCCATAGACTTTTGCTTAGGTTTTTCAGTACCCAGTATGTATTCCCTCCCGTAGAGAGGGCCTTCAGTCCAATTATGGAGCAGTTGGTTACCCCAAGAGCAGACATGCCACTATTGCACCCGTTCAGTCATTGGGCCTGTCTGGCCAAACTTGAATATTCAGTGTCCACTGTCTCCCATATGGCTCAGGGCCCATTGTGGAAGAGGGGCGGATAGAATGGAAGAGCCAAAGAAAGGGTACGAGTCCTTACAATGCAACTGTCCAGACAGAAATTGGCCTTGATATCCATGACCTTGCAGTGCCTAGCAATACCTTCGCAAGACCCTCAAAATAGAAGAAAAAGATGATGACATCAAATTAAAAGAAAGACTAATGGAGAGAGGGAGGGGATATGATGGAGATTGGAGTTCTAAAGGGGAATGGGGGAGGGGAGGGAAATATCATACTTTTTTGTATGTAAGTATAGAAGTTGTCAATAAAAAATAATTTAAAAAATAAAATAAATTTTAAAAAGAAGTAATTGGTGGGTAGATACTTTTCAGGTGTGGAAATAGTCCATTCCTCAAATTTTTCTTGTTTTAATATTTTTATTTTATTTTATTTATTTTTGGAGAGAGACACAGAGAGAGACAGAGAGAGAGAGACAGAGAGGGAGAGGAAGAGGAAGACAGATAGAGATGGGCGCACCAGCAGTCTCTCAGCTGCTGTGAACGAAATCCAGATGGGTGAGCGCCCTTGTGGTCAAGTGCGGCATTGCGCCCTTGTGTCACTTTGCATCTGGCTAAACGTGGGACCTGGAGATTGGAACCGCTGGAGATTGGAACCAGCGTTCTTAGGCTTAGCAGGCAGGCGCCTTAACCGCTAAGCCATCTCTCCAGCCCTCAAATTTTTCTTGTTTATTAGTTTCCGTTTCCAGTAGTGAGTTTCTGAACTCATTGTTCCTTCTGGATTTATTAATGTGCATCATGCGGCATCAGAGCTTTTCCATCACAGACTAACGTTTGTTCATGTCAGCACAGACTCATAGATTTTATCTCATCCAATGAACCACTGTCCATGGCAGTGAATAAATATTTTAATACCAAAATTTCACAGATGAGAACCGCCCCCCCAAAAAAACAAAAACAACAACAACAACAACAAAAAAAAAAAAAAAAAAAAAACGTCGCTTCAAGCCTGTCGCATTTGATGTGCTCCCAGGAATCTTTCAGGAATTCCTGTTTTTCCAGTGTGCCAAGATTTTCATGATCCATCTTGTGCTTTTCCTGGCTCAGTTGTAGAATTAGCTTGGTTCTTCTCTTCCAGCAAAGAATACTATTCAGAGATGAAGGTCTCGGTGCTGGGTCACCGAGAGCATTGGATATATACATACATATATATATATATATATATATATATATATATATATATATATATGTAAAATGCTATTTATTTATATTCTAATTTTATATTCATAATGGTGACTCCATTATCCTCCTCCCAGTCCTCCCTCTTCCCAAGGGACCCTCATCAATGGGGAATGTGGGTCATGCATTGTGGGGGTAGTCAAGAGTTCTGGGGGGTTGGCCCCAGTCTCTGTGCATAATGCCCCATCTTGTGACTCTAACAATCTTTCCACCCCCTCTTCCGTGAGTTTCCCTGAGCCACATTGGGGTCATTTTAGTTCTGCTTCCTTGATGAGGTTTTGGGAGCCTCTGTGTCTCTGGATATCTGGCTTAGTGGGAGTTGGATGTTCTCTGTGTTTATCTCCTTCAGCCTTTACCAGATTCACAGAAGAAAAGCTAAATTAATCATCCTTTGAAGGAGTTACAATTGAAGCCTCACATTTGAAAACATCCTGATAGTGATGTTGCATTCATATAATACTGCCATAAATATTTCTTTTTTAAAATATATTTTATTTATTTATTTATTTGATAGACAGAAAGAAGCAGAGAGAGAGAAAGAGAGAGGGAGAGAATGGGTGCGCCAGGGCCTCCAGCCACTGCAAACGAACTCCAGACGCATGCGCCCCCTTGTGCAATTGGCTTACGTGGGTCCTGGAGAATCGAACCAGCATCCTTTGGCTTTACAGGCAAATGCCTTAACCACCAAGCCATCTCTCCAGGCCCCGCCACAAATATTTCTGTGCAGAATGAAGGAGCATGCTGTTGTCTTCAGAAGTGGTCCATTATCGTGGTAATGACTTAGGAGTCCTCATCTTTTGTTCACAAGCTTGGGCTTGAAGAGGGAGACAAAATAAATTGGGCAAAGGAGTATGTATGCACCATGGAAAAATCACATTAGGCTTTATATCTTCCACGGGCTTTCTGTAAAGTTACACATAACTCATTTCATATAATTACATTTTATTGTTCTGTTCCCATGACTCTATGCTTGAAATAAAATTATTGCTGTAGAAAAATACACTTTTTACTCGTTGCCTAACTTTTCTTATGAGATTAAAATTTTACTTGAAGGATTCCTAAAATTGCTGGCATTGCAATACTTCTCCTGGAGAGACATGAACAAATATATGTTCACAAGAGATAGGGTGCCGATGACAGACCAAAGAAATAATTCTAGCCAACTCTTGCTTATTAATCCCATGAGTTTATTGGTGTTACTTATCAGAGCATCGGTGACTCGGAGGCAGTAATGTCACCAAAGAATAAACACCCCAGCATGGGTGGTAACTCACTAAACTGTGTCACTGGAGTTCCCTATGTAACGGAGACAATGCTACCAAAAAAAGGGGGGAGCTGGAGAGATGGCTTAGCGGTTAAGGCGCCTGCCTCCTAAGCCTAAGAACCCGGTTCCAATCTCCAGGTCCCACGTTTAGCCAGATGCAAAGTGACGCAAGGGCGCAATGCCGCACTTGACCACAAGGGGGTGCACGCGTCTGGATTTCATTCGCAGCAGCTGAGAGGCTGCTGGCGCACCCATTCTCTATCTGTCTTCGTCTCCCTCTCTCTTTGTCTCTCTCTGTCTGTGTCTCTCTCCAAAAAAAATAATAAATAAAAATAAATAAATAAAAATTTTAAAAAAAGAATGTGTTGAAAGTCACCCTGAATCCCATCGATCTATACAACGACTGCATATTAACATGAAATGAAGTGAAAATAAATAAAATGAGAATGGAAGGAGACGTCACTGTATGAAAAGACTGGCAATGATTGGCACATCAGATCACCTTATGAAAGTCTGCAATCGCAGGATGAGTGTTCATATTATTATTATTATCATTACTTTTGGAGAGAGACACAGAGAGAGACAGAGAGAGAGGGAGAGGGAGACAGACGGAGATGGGCGCGCCAGCAGTCTCTCAGCTGCTGTGAACAAACTCCAAATGCATGCACCCCCTTGTGGGCAAGTGCGGCATTGCGCCCTTGTGTCACTTTGCATCTGGCTAAACGTGGGACCTGGAGATTGGAACCGCTGGAGATTGGAACCAGCGTTCTTAGGCTTAGGAGGCAGGTGCCTTAACCGCTAAGCCATCTCTCCAGCATTATTATTATTGTTATTGTTATTATTATTATTATTATTATTATTATTAACTTCTTTAATTGTAGACAATATCCCATGTTATTTCCCTCCCTCCCCCCATTTTCCCCTTTGAAACTTCTGAGTGTTCATCTCAAACAATGAAGCAGCTATGTAACCTTGGACCACCTTGTAACCTTGTAATTAACCTTGCAATGTAACCTGGATTAACTTCTCAAGTGCTTGGTTTCTCATCTATAAAATAAATGGCTAGGTTGTATTTTAAAAAATAGAGTTATAGGGCTGGAGAGATGGCTTAGTGGTTAAGGCGCCTGCCTCCTAAGCCTAAGAACGCTGGTTCCAATCTCCAGGTCCCACGTTTAGCCAGATGCAAAGTGACGCAAGGGTGCAATGCCGCACTTGACCACAAGGGGGCGCACGCGTCTGGATTTCGTTCTCAGCAGCTGAGACACTTCTGGCGCGCCCATCTCTGTCTTCCTCTCCCTCCCTCCCTCTCTCTCTCTGTCTCTCTCCAAAACAAAAAACAAACAAACAAAAAAAGAGTTATAAGCCAGGCATGGTGGCACATGCCTTTAATCCCAGCACTCAGGAGGCAGAGGTAGGAGGATCACCATGAGTTCAAGGCCACCCTGAGACTACATAGTGAATTCTAGGTCAGCTTGGACCAGAGTGAAACCCTACCTTGAAACCCCCCCCCCAAAATAATAATACAGTTATAAAACCATACTGTACAGCAATCCACTGAAAATTAAATGCAGGTAATAATCCACAGAGACGTTAATGTAATGCTTTCCTTTGCAAACATCTGTTGACAGTCTGCGTTGGCCTGGCTGCCTGCACGTCACTGAAGCTGGATAAAGGCAAAGATTGCATGAAGCAAAGAGGATCAGCCTCAAGGGGGGGCTGCTTCCTCCAAATGAGACCTCACAAATGCGTTATGTAGTTGAAGTCATTGCCCAACACCCTGAGTGACCAGCCGCCAGTGTGGAACTGTGAGAAGAGCCATCCTTAAATACAAGGTAGACGTCCATATATCCCATGTCTTTCAGGAACAATTGCGTAAGGGTTAATAAGCCTGGGTGTCCCAGCAAGCATTAAATGAATCACAGAAAATACTGGGACGTGCTGGTCCTGGAACAGGCTTTAAAACAGAGGAAATTCTTTTTGTTGTTGTTGTTGTTTTTTTAAATTTTTTATTTTTGTTTTCTTTTTAATTTTATTTATTTATTTGCAAGCAGAGAGAGAGAGAGAGAGAGAAGAGAGGCAGACAGAGAGAGAATGGGCACGCCAGGGCCTCTAAACACTGCAAACTAACTCCAGATGCATGTGCCCCTCTGGCTTACATGGGTCCTGGAGAATCGAACCAGAATCCTTTGGCTTCGCAGGCAAACGCCTTAAGAGCTAAGCCATCTCTCCAGCCCCTGTTTTTTTGTTTGTTTGTTTGTTTGTTTTTGTTTTTGTTTTTGTTTTTGTTTTTTGAGGTAGGGTCTCACTCTAGCTCATGCTGACCTGGAATTCACTATGTAGTCTCAGGGTGGCCTCGAACTCACAGCGATCCTCCTACCTCTGCGTCCTGAGTGCTGGGTTTAAAGGCGTGCACCACCACGCCCGGCTCAAAGGAAATTCTTTTGGGTTGTAAATAACTTCTCACACTACAGCCTGATCAGGTCACCTGTGGCATAAGAACCATTGACCCCAACCATGCAACATGATATCATTTGAAATTAGTGGCAGCGGGTGTGGTGGTGGATGCTTTTAATCCCAGCACCTGGGAGGCAGAGTTAGGAGGATCGCTGTGAGTTTGAGGTCACCCTGAGAAAATTCCAGGTCAGACTGGGTTAGAGTGAAACCCTACCTTGAAAAAAATAAAAGCAAACAAACAAGAATTAGCTAAGGCTGGAGAGATGGCTTAGCGGTTAAGACGCCTGCCTCCTAAGCCTAAGAATCCGGTTCCAATCTCCAGGTCCCACGTTTAGCCAGATGCAAAGTGACGCAAGGGCGCAATGCCGCACTTGACCACAAGGGGGCGCACGCGTCTGGATTTTGTTCACAGCAGCTGAGAGGCTGCTGGCGCGCCCATCTCTATCTGTCTTCCTCTCCCTCTCTGTCCTCTCTCTGTCTCTCTCCAAAAATAAATAAAAATAAAATTTAAAAAAATTTAAAAAAAAAGTCAGACTTAAGAATCATATCTGGGAAAACAAGTCAACAAAGGAAATAGCCCCGGTGTTGCATTCTTCTTTTTTTCTTCCCCGATTCTCTTCCCTGCTTGCCCCTTCCTTTTAAATACCCAGCTGAGCTGCATCTGAGCACAGCTGGTGGCCTCAAACCCATGGAATGGGCCTGGCTGTCCTTGGCTGCTTGCTATCCAATCAAGAATCGCCTGCTGTGGCGGTTGTATATTTTCTCTCTCTATTTCCACCTTGCCTTCGTCTCAGCTCCCACTGTGATCCAAGAAATTGTACATGCTATATGGCATTATTTCATTGACACGAACACAGTGTATTTGAATGTAGGTCTCTGGAAACCTTTACCTTAGCCACTATGGCAATGAAGCGTTCACAAAATACCAGATGCCACTTTAATATGTTTAATGTGACTTTACTCATGAATGTTGGCAGGGAACGTGAGCTTTCCCCTCATGTGGTTCCCTAGAGTGGTGCTTCTTTATTTTATTTTATTTTATTTTATTTATTTATTTAATAATTTGCTGGGCATGTTGGTGCACACCTTTTTAAATATTTTATTTATTTATTTATTTATTTATTTGAGAGAGAGAGAGAGATACATAAATAGGCAGAGAGAGAGAGAGAGAGAGAGAGAGAATGGGTGTGCTAGGGCCTCCAGCCACTGCAAACGAACTCCAGATGCATGCACTCCCTTGTGCATCTGGCTTACGTGGGTCCTGGAGAATCAAGCCTCGAACCGGGGTCCTTAGGCTTCATAGGCAAGCGTTTAACCACTTTCTCCCTCTCTCTCTCTGTCTCTCTCACTTTGCATCTGGCTAAACGTGGGACCTGGAGATTAGAATCAGCATTCTTAGGCTTAGGAGGCAGGTGCCTTAACCGCTAAGCCATCTCTCCAGCCCAAATTTATTCTTATTGAAGTTGTAGATCTTTGTCAACCCAGGGATGGACGTGACATCAGAGCAAGACCAGCAGCGGGGAGGTGCAGGGCAGGCTGTGAGAGGGCCTCTGCAGGAGTGGTGGAGAGAGGGAGAAAGTGCCACGATGTGAAATCAAGGCAGGAAGAGTGTGCTATCTCAAACTCCTCTGTCAAGACTCTGAAGGGAGGGTTAGAAGACTGCGCCAATGGGAATTAAGTCTCTCACGACTAGAGAGAAAGGGCAGGGGTAGCTCTGCATGGAAGAGTCACACTGAAGATAAGAGGCAGGACTGTGGGTGAGAGGGAAGGTGGGGCCCTCTGGTGCCTGTAGGATAAAAGGGGATTGTAAAGAGACTTTGTTTTTCTCTTTTTACAAAATAGGTAGTGACTTTATTGTTGTATCACTATAAAGTACTATCTTGTATATCTTTTTGAACTTCTATTGAATTAAAATTTTCCTATATACATGAACATATAAATCATGTTTGAAATTACTGAGAACTTTGGACTTCATCGAGTGTTTAATAAAATAAACGTGTTGCAGAAATTGCAGAGTGAGCATTATATTGCTTTTGTAGTTTTACAATGGATAAAACAAGATAATGGCTCATATTTATGCATCATCATAAATGCATTTGAAAACTTTAATAATACAAAATATTTTCAGACCCTTCACCTCTAAGAAGACTTATGATAATGGCTTCCTGTGAGTTTGAGGGTTTTGAGAACACTCGGGGAAACCTGCAGGCTTCTGATGCCTCAGCAGCAGAACAGACACAAGGAGAAGTCCTTGTAAGGTTCCCAGACAGGCAGTGGCTTTGTAAGAAGATGTGTGGTCCAGACACCTAGGATATCAGGAATGTCAAGGACATACAGCAAGCTCCCACAGCTGAGCAAATAGTAAGAACTAAGAGCCGGGCGTGGTGGCGCACGCCTTTAATCCCAGCACTTGGGAGGCAGAGGTAGGAGGATCGCCGTGAGTTCGAGGCCACCCTGAGACTACATAGTTAATTCCAGGTCAGCCTGGGCTAGAGTGAGAACCTACCTCAAAAACAAACAAAAAACAAAACAAACAAAAAAAAAATTGAGCTGGAGAGATGGCTTAGCGGTTAAGGCGCCTGCCTCCTAAGCCTAAGAACGCTGGTTCCAATCTCCAGTGGTTCCAATCTCCAGGTCCCACGTTTAGCCAGATGCAAAGTGACGCAAGGGCGCAATGCCTCACTTGACCACAAGGGGGCGCACGCATCTGGATTTCGTTCGCAGCAGCTGAGAGGCTGCTGGCGCGCCCATCTCTATCTGTCTTCCTCTCCCTCTCTCTCTGTCTCTCTCTGTGTCTCTCTCCAAAAAAAAAACACAAAAAACAAATAAAAAAAAGTAAGAACTCCGGGCAGCCGAACTCTTCTGGGTGCCTAGAAGTTGGCAGAGCTAAATGGATTCCTAACTTCGCCTTTCTCTTCATTTTGAGATTTTGAGAGGCTCTTTCAATCTCTGCTTCTCCCTTTGTTGATCCATCCTTTTCTCAGGTGTTTGTGTAATTTGCCTCTTCCTTGACTTAAGGTTAAAACTGCTAAATCTTGGGCTGGAGAGATGACTTAGCAGTTAAGGCACCTGCCTGCGAAATGTAAGAATGCCCGTTTGATTCTCTGGCTCCCACATTTAGCCAGACACAAAAGTGATGCCAGTGTGCAATGTTGCGCATGTGCACAAGGGGGCACATGCGTCTGGAATTCATCCTCAGCGGCTGAGAGGCCCTGGCATGCCAATTCTCCCCATCTTTCTCTCTCTTTCTCTCTCTCAAATTAAAAAAAAAATCGCTAAATCTTCTATAGAACCAAACAGCTATCTCATACATAATGATGAAAGACTGCATACCTTTCCGCACCCAAAATCAAAAGCATTTCAGAACTGGAGGGATGGCTTGGCAGTTAAGGCGCTTGCCTGTAAAGCCAAAAAGTGATTCCCCAGGACCCACAGAAGCCAGATATACAAGGTGGCTGGAGTTCGTTTGCAGTGGCTGAAGGCCCTGGTGCACTCATTCCTTTTTCTCTTTCTCTTTCTCTCTCTCTTTTTCTCTTTCAACAAATAGTATACAATATCCTTATATTCCATCACAGTCATATTCACAGAAACGGAGTGGATAATGTTGCCAGCAGCTCGATTAAGCTGCCTGTCATCCTCGTGTCTGTAGCTGACCATAGTATATTGTGTAAAGTATTTAGGAATATGGAGCAACTCATATTAAGTCTTTTTTTTTTTTTTTTGGTTTTCGAGGTAGGGTCTCACTCTGGCCCAGGCTGACCTGGAATTCACTATGTACTCTCAGGGTGGCCTCGAACTCTCAGCGATCCTCCTACCTCTGCCTCCCGAGTGCTGGGATTAAAGGCGTGCGCCACCACGCCCAGCTCTCATATTAAGTCTTGTTACCAAAAGAGAGGGGACAAAAGCCAGGCGTGGTGGCACATGCCTTTTTTCCCAGCAGCACTCGGGAGGCAGAGGTAGGAGGATCGTCATGAGTTCGAGGCCACTCTGAGACTACATAGTGAATTCCAGGTCAGCGTGGGGGACAAAAGGGAATATTTGCAGGGGATGGGCTTATCATTTTCCTCAATCATGGTGATATTTTCACAGCTGTGTGTGCATGTCCAAGTTTGCCAGATTGAATGCATCAGATATGTCCTGTCTGTGGTCTGCAGAGATGTTTAAGGAGCATAACTTCTGTTTAGAACCCATCCTGTGTTGCTTTCTTCAGAACCCACAACAGTAGGCATTATGCATTTCAAATCCAGCTCCTGGGTGGGGGTGGCAGGATTGGTGCCCACTGTCCGTGCAAATAAGAATTGTCTCGCTTTGGGGAGAATTATTTTTCAGCTCATTACAAGGGCCTCTTTCTCCTCCCAGGGACTGTAAGATGCAAGCATCACTGAATCATCAGACATTGTTGCTCAGAGAAGGCAAGGGCCTTAACCACAAAGCCATTTCTCCAGCCCACCAATCATGGTTTTTTTTTTTTTTTTTTTTTTTTTTGGAGAGAGACAGAGAGACAGAGGGAGAGGAAGACAGATGGAGATGGGCGCGCTGGCAGTGTCTCAGCTGCTGCGAACGAAATCCAGACGCGTGCGCCCCCTTGTGGTCAAGTGTGGCATTGCGCCCTTGTGTCACTTTGCATCTGGCTAAACGTGGGACCTGGAGATTGGAACCGGGTTCTTACGCTTAGCAGGCAGGCGCCTTAACCCCTAAGCCATCTCTCCAGCCCACCCATCATGTTTTGAAACATAATCTCCCATTGAACCGAGAGCTCCTCAATTCAGTTAGACATGCTAGCCAGCAGGCTTCAGGCATTCTTCCCAGCACTGGGATACAGGAATAGAGCACCACGCCGGGCGTGTACATGGGTGCTGAGGATCCAAGCTCACGTTCTCATGCGTGCACAAGCAAATGGTTTACTGACTGGGTCAACTTCCCAGTCCTGAAATTCCTTTGGAAAATATTTTATTTATTTGATACAGAGAAAGAGCTAAAGACACACACACACAGAATATGGATGTGAGAGGGCTTCCTGCCACAGTGCAAACACATGTGCCACTTCGTGCATCTGACTTTTCATGAGTCGTGTGGAATGAAACTCGGGCCATCAGGCGTTGCAAACAATCGCCTTTAACCACTAAGCCATCTCTCTCACCTCCTAAAATGCATTTTAATAGATATAAAACATAGTACCTAGGAAACTGGATCTTTACAATGCCAGAGGAATCTTGCATTTTGTGGGGTTTTTTTTCATTTATTTTTACTTTATTTTGACCAGTGCCTTTAGCACTGTCACCTCTGAAGGTGTCTCAACACTGACAAGATTTAAATGGTGCTGCAAGGGTGGACTCAACATCACGCTTTGCAGAATTTACAGCTCAGTGGTATGTCTGATAAATACATTTATTATTATTTATTATATATATATA
The DNA here is from genome assembly GCA_036365145.1 of Orientallactaga sibirica. NCBI lineage: Eukaryota > Metazoa > Chordata > Mammalia > Rodentia > Dipodidae > Orientallactaga > Orientallactaga sibirica. The sequence continues at coordinate 1,726,923 of JAEOAD010002614.1, read as the reverse complement.
CATATATATGTGCTGAATTTTATATATATATATATATATATATATATATATATATATATATATATATATATGCTGAATAATTTCTTTATTTATTGCCGGGCATGGTGGCGCACGCCTTTAATCCCAGCACTTGGGAGGCAGAGGTAGGAGGATCGCCGTGAGTTCGAAGCCACTCTGAGACTACATAGTGAGTTTCAGGTCATCCTGGACTAGCGTGAAACCCTACTTCGAAAAACATATATATATATATATATATATATATGTATATATATACACACATATATAATATATTATATAAATAATTTTTATTTTTATTGACAACTTCTTTAATTGTAGACAATATCCCATGTTATTTCCCTCCCTCCCCCTTTCCCCTTTTTCTTATGTCAAAGTCTCCTGTGAACACCTGCCACGGACAAGCCCCTCATGTGGAGACAGAGCACAGAAACAAGCAGCAGACTGCGAGCAGCTAGCCAAGCACCCGGAGCGGTGTTTCCGAAGCTAGGCTTGGGTGTCCTTCCCTCAGAAGACATCTCTGCAGTCACACAAGGTTTCAGAAGCTAGCCTTTAGCACTGTCACCTCTGAAGGTGTCTCAACACTGACAAGATTTAAATGGTGCTGCAAGGGTGGGCTCAACGTCACACTTTGCAGAATTTACAGCTCAGTGGTATGTCTGATGCACGACCTCCAAGCATATTAAAATGCCTGAGACAGCTGGAGAGATGGCTTAGGGGTTAAGGCGCCTGCCTCCTAAGCCTAAGAAAGCTGGTTCCAATCTCCAGCGGTTCCAATCTCCAGGTCCCACGTTTAGCCAGATGCAAAGTGACGCAAGGGCGCAATGCCGCACTTGACCACAAGGGGGCGCATGCATCTGGATTTCATTCGCAGCAGCTGAGAGGCTGCTGGCGCACCCATTCTCTATCTGTCTTCCTTTCCCTCTCTCTCTCTCTCTGTGTCTCTCTACAAAAATAAAATAATAGGGCTGGAGAGATGGCTTAGTGATTAAAGTGCCTACATGCTAAGCCTAAGAACCCAGTTCCAATCTCCAGGTCCCACGTTTAGCCAGATGCAAAGTGACGCAAGGGCGCAATGCCGCACTTGACCACAAGGGGGTGCATGCGTCTGGAGTTCCTTCACAGCAGCTGAGAGGCTGCTGGCGCTCCCATCTCTATCTGTCTCCTTCTCCCTCTCTCTCTGTCTCTCTCTGTGTCTCTCTACAAAAATAAATTAAATAATTTAAAAAATTAAAAAAATATAAAATAATAAAAAATATTTTTTAAATGCGTGAGAGTGATAAGTACATATTAATTGTTGCTGAGTTGCACTTTACACAATATTCTACTTCTCACTGATAGTTAGCAAAAGAGGGAAAACGTTGGCTTAATACCATAAAATGTGATTGCTGTTTTATTTATTTATTTATTTATTTATTTATTTATTTATTTATTTATTTATTCATTCGTTCATTCAAGGTAGGGTCTCACTCTAGCCCAGGGTGACCTGGAATTCACTATGCAATCTCAAGGTGGCCTCCAACTCACATTGATTCTCCCATCTCTGTCTCCCGAGTGCTGGGATTAAAGGTGTACGCCACCACGCCCACTGTTTCACTTTTAAAAATTACTTTCACGTGGTGGCGCACGCCTTTAATCCCAGCACTCGGGAGGCAGAGGTAGGAGGATCGCCGTGAGTTCGAGGTCACCCTGAGACTACAGAGTGAATTCCAGGTCAGCCTGGGCTAGAATGAGACCCTACCTCAAAAAAAAAAAAAAAAAAAAGAAAAAAGAAAAATTACTTTCATTATGAAAAAGTAACTATGCATAATATTAGAAAGATTGTATTATTAACAACCGTTAACAATAATGGTCATTTTCACTTCATCTACACACATCATCCATCCCTTCTATTTTTGTGAGTAAAATTTTTAACTAATCAAAACACTGCAATATTTTGAAGAAATAATTGACAAGTTGCCCCACACTTGTTTTTCTTATCTTTTAAATAAATAGCATGAGATTTGTTATTTTCTACATATATGCCATAGTTGGAATTTCCCCTTTCAAAGATCATGTTTCTAGATTTTTCAGATGATGTGTCTTCTCACTGAATTAGTTCATATAAAAACATAGGCAGTTTCATTTTCAAGGATTCTTGAACAAAGCCCCTACTGATCACGATGCATTATTTTATATGAATTCCTGGGTTTGATTTCCTAGCATTTTGTTTAGGAGTTTTGATTTAATGTTTATACATGAAAAGCAACTTACATTTTTTTTTCTTTCATTTTCGCTGCCAAGAATATAGCAGAAATTCCTCAAATCAGCTCAGGAATTTCCCAAATTTTCTTTATGCTGCTTATATAATGAGGACAATGTGTTTTCTAAATTATATAAATTTCCCTAAGTAAAAAACCTTTTCACATTCAATGGACAAGATTTTATCAAGATGAATACTGAATTTTACAAAATATTGATTTTCCCACAAGCTGCTCATTTTACATTTCTCTTTTAGTCTGTTGTTTGTCATTTTTTTAAAATTTTAAATTGCTAAACTAAACTTTAATTCCTGCTATAAACTTAATTTGATCATGATTATTTTGTACAATCTCTTTCTATCTTCCCAAAGTCAATTTGCTGATCATTTCTTTAGGACTTTTTGTTCAGACTCATGAAAGAGATTTGTCAATGATTTTATTTATATCACTGCCATTTTTTAAAAAACTTTTTTATTATTATTTATTTTTGGAGAGAGACACAGAGAGACAGAGGGAGACAGATAGAGATGGGCGCGCCAGCATCCTCTCAGCCGCTGTGAATGAACTCCAGATGCGTGCGCCCCCTTGTGGTCAAGTGCGGCATTGCACCCTTGGTCACTTTGCATCTGGCTAAACGTGGGACCTGGAGATTGGAACCGCTGGAGATTGGAACCAGCGTTCTTAGGCTTAGCAGGCAGGCGCCTTAACCGCTGAGCCATCCCTCCAGGCCCCATGTTTTTACTTAGATGCCAATAATTTAACAGTTTCTCTTTGCATTTTCTTCACTGTGTAATAGAACTTTTGGTTTTCTCTTTTGATATTTGGAAGAGAGCCTTCCCTTTGGGACTCACCTCTTAGGAACGATGATTCGGGAATTAAGCACATTGCTGACACTGGTCAGGAGAGCCACTGTTGTTACAATGAGGTAACAGAGTTTCCTTGATGTTCACAGGCTTCAGGGAGATGGGTCACAGCTGCCAGCACCAGAAGTTTAGCCCCAGTGCAGTGTACCTGTGGTGAGCTTTTCTCATGTCCTTCCACTGTGGTGCTTCTGCAACATTTCAGATAGAAGACATCTCACTCACATCTCACGTTCTGGTGCGTGGCTTTGAGCTGTGTGCATATTCAACCCCCGGTAGCCAGCCTGGTGTGGTGTTCAATTCCAATTTCTAAAGTAGAACTCCACAATGTGAAAGAAGAGAAACGTCCATAAGCAATATTCAAGTGTTAGGCGTTCGAGTCAAACCCACTGAAATAAGGTTCTTAGTATCCCTCTCTATGTATCTATGTATCATCCTTTATTATCTATCATCAATCTATCGCCTTTTCTTCATCATCAGCTCATCTGCACTATTACCTTTCTATGAATTCATCCATCCATCTAGCCATCAATCTTATAAATAGAATTCAGGTAAAACAAACAAAAAAAAACACACACACACAAGGGCTGGAGGGATGGCTTAGCGGTTAAGGCGCCTGCCTCCTAAGCCTAAGAACACTGGTTCCAATCTCCAGCGGTTCCAATCTCCAGGTCCCACATTTAGCCAGATGCAAAGTGACCAAGGGCGCAATGCCGCACTTGACCACAAGGGGGCGCACGCATCTGGATTTTGTTCACAGCAGCTGAGACACTGCTGGCGCGCCCATCTCTATCTGTCTCCCTCTCCATCTCTCTCTCTGTCTCTCTGTGTGTCTCTCCAAAAATAAATAAAATAAAATAAAATTAAAACACACACACACACAAAAACCACCTGAAGGCCATGTATGGTGGCACATGCCTTTAATCCCAGAAGAGGTAGGAGGATCACTGTGAGTTTGTGGCCAACTGAGAGTCTGGAGTGAATTCTAGGTCAGCCTGAGCTAGAACAAGACCTTTCCTCAAAAAAACTAAAACTAAAATAAAATAAAATAATATAAAATAAATCTAAGGATTTAAATCTGATTAGCCAAATGTGATTTCATTTTCAATCAGGGTGTGGACATTTTATTTAAAGAATGAGGTAGAAATCTATACGAGTTAGGTGAAATAGATTTAATTCTTATATGTAGCGTATGACCATACATATACATATATATATATATATTTCAACAGGGTCATACACTATAATATATATATATATATATATATATATATATATATATATATATATTTCAAATATTTAAAAGACAAAAGCAATATTAGATATTAACATAAAATATTCAATAGAGCAATAGTTTTTAAAATTAAGTTAGAAGCCACAAAAACAAAAATATTGTTGAACCACCTTTGTTTAGAAGATGATATTACTTCGTCAGTGGGGTCATATAATCAATCATATGTCATTATTCTCTGTTCATTTAAGTCATATAAAATTTTCTTCCCTTAGCTTTGGATTTTACAAAGTCTCAGACTGGTAAATTTATAATGCAATTTAGGAATCAGAATTTCACTAACCCAGTGAGGCTTTGCCCAGAGAGACCAATGTGAGATAGATAGCTATAGATGAAAAAAAAAAAGATATGGAGAGATGCTAGCTAGATAGACAATAGACAGAAAATAGACAGAAGGGATGGAGGTGTGCCCAGCACTGAAACACCTCTGTCACACCCTCCAAGGCTCAGGGACCATTGTGGAAGAGGGGGCAGATAGAATGGAAGAGCCAAAGGAAGGGTATGACTCCTTACAATGCAACTGTCCAGACAAAAATTGGCCTCGATATCCATGACCTTGCAGTGCCTAGCAATACCTTCGCAAGACCCTCATAATAGAAGAAAAAGATGATGACATCAAATTAAGAGAGAGACTAATGGAGAGAGGGAGGGGATATGATGGAGATTGGAGTTCTAAAGTGGAATGGGGGGAGGGGAGGGAAAGATCAGGTGGTTTTTTGTATGTAAGTATAGAAGCTGTCAATAAAAAATAATAATTAAAAAAAAGAATTGATGGAAGTTTATGAGCATTTGTGATGTTGGGGGTATGTATTACCCACGTTGTGCCTCAAGGAAGTCCTGTGTCCCTGCATTGAGAAAGGTAGGGACATCATACTGTAGCCAGATGCTTTCATTGTACACTCACCCTCCTCCTCTGATGAGCCTTCCAGCTGTAGACACAGGTATTGGTGGCACAAGATAAAGTGATTTTTTGGTGTTTTTTTTTTTGTTTTTTTTTGGAGGTAGGGTCTCACTCTAGCTCAGGCTGACCTGGAATTGACTCTGTATTCTCAGGGTGGCCTCGAACTCATGGCGATCCTCCTACCTCTGCCTCCCGAGTGCTGGGATTAAAGGCGTGCGCCACCATGCCCGGCAAAAGTGATTTTTTTTAGAAGGAACACAGCCTTGTGAGTTTCAGATCCGAGTCAGTGTCGTAGATCAAGGCCAGAGATGGGCAGACTGCTGTATAACCAGGGAGAGCTGATGGTCCCAATTAGAGAATATCAGGGGACTGATTTTCTACATTCTGACTTTCTGCTGATTGAAATGAAGTATATTCATATTATAGAGGGCGATTTATTTCAGTCCACAAATTTCAATGTGACTCATCCAAAGAAAACACTCATGGGAAACACTTCGAATAATATTTGACAAAATGCTTAGGCAACCTGCTTGTCATTCATGTTAACAAAGGAAATACCATTTTGACTGCTTTGCATACAAACACATTGTCAGCACTAAATATGGGAAAGGCCCTGGACAAAAGTCAGGAGAGGGATTAAGAGATGGCTTAGTGGTGGGTAAGGCACTTAGATGCTGCAAACCAAAGGACCCAGGTTCAGTTCCCCAGGACCCCACATAATGCCAGATGCACAAGGTGGCACATGCATCTGGAGTTTGTTTGCAGTGGCAAGAGGCCCAGGTGTGCCCATTCTCTCCCTTTCTTCTCTCTCTCTCCTCTTTCTCTTTCAAATAAATAAATAAAAATAAAAAATATATTATTTATTTTTTTTTAAAATTTATTTATTTTTGGAGAGAGACAGACAGAGAGGGAGAGGAAGACAGATAGAGATGGGCGTGCCAGCAGCCTCTCAGCTGCTGCGAACTAAATCCAGACGCGTGCGCCCCCTTGTGGGCAAGTGCGACATTGCGCCCTTGCGTCACTTTGCATCTGGCTAAACGTGGGACCTGGAGATTGGAACCAGCGTTCTTAGGCTTAGCAGGCAGGCGCCTTAACCACTAAGCCATCTCTCCAGCCCAATTAAAAAAAAAATTTTTTTTAAATCCCGGAGACTGGAAAAGTAACAAACGATTGGCTGAAAATAGAGGCCAGCTTGATAGAAAAAGAATGAGACAAATTCTTCCTTTGGGGAGAAGGCTCATCAGAGGAGGAGGGTGAGTGTACAATGAAAGCATCTGGCTACAGTATGATGTCCCTACCTTTCTCAATGCAGGGACACAGGACTTCCTTGAGGCACAATGTGGGTAATACATACCCCCAACATCACAAATGCTCATAAACTTCCATCAAAATTTTTTTAATTATTATTTTTTATTGACAACTTCTATACTTACATACAAAAAAACCACCTGATATTTCCCTCCCCTCCCCCCATTCCACTTTAGAACGCCAGTCTCCATTATATCCCCTCCCCTCTCTCCATTAGTCTCTCTTTTAATTTGATGTCATCATCTTTTTCTTCTATTTTGAGGGTTTTGCGAAGGTATTGCTAGGCACTGCAAGGTCATGGATATCGAGGCCAATTTCTGTCTGGACAGTTGCATTGTAAGGAGTCATACCCTTCCTTTGGCTCTTCCATTCTATCCGCCCCTCTTCCGCAATGGGCCCTGAGCCTTGGAGGGTGTGACAGAGCTGTTTCAGTGTTGGGCACTCCTCCATCCCTTCTTCTCAGCACTATGTTGCACTTCCATCAATTCTTGTAACCCACAAAATGACATTACATTTTTCTTTACATAATTTCCCTGGTCAACGGAATCCCGTTTGTGTTAAGGCATTGGATATGAGTCTGGACAGCAGAAAAAATACTGATGGATCTGGATCCTGTAAAAAGGCAGTAATACATTAAAACCCCTACAACCACCAGGACAATCATTACTTACCATATGCTATGTGTCAGCATTTATCTTTCTTTTATAATGAAAAATAGAATGGCAAATTTTCTACATTATATATATTTTTCCTTTTTAGGCATTGTTCTCTTTATACCTTTAACTCAACAAAATCTTTGTTCTTTTAAGTTCACTTCTTTTTTCCATCTGTGGCTTTAATGAGCTCCCTTTTAATGAGGTCTCACAGTCTTGCAAAGCTTTGAACAGCGAGGGGTAAAGGTGGAAAATAATTAGAATCTATTTTAAGTCTTGTGAACTACCCATGGCAATAGGAAGTGAGAGGTGTAGAGAGGAATAATGAGGAAGGGACTTTGCTCAGCAGGAAGCTGGCTTAATTAATTTACCCAAGCTAATGTGGAAAGAGAGGGGAAGTGAACTGAAGAACAAAAGAATGAGTTCACATTTACCTGTGTACATCTTAATCATTAAGCTTATTTTAAAAGAAGCTGGGTTTTAAAGGATTAAGAAAACCAACCTGATTTACTTTAATGGTGATTCCATATAAATTAAAGTCAAACACTTTTAACAGATATGTGATCATTGTTTCAAAAAGTTGCGTTTTCAACATCAACACAAGAACCACATGATCATCTCAATAGATGCAGAAAAGACCTTTGACAAAATACAACATCACTTCATGATCAAAACAGTGGAGAGACTGGACATGGAAGGTTTATATCTCAGCATAATAAAGGCTGTGTGTAAAACATCTAACGCCTAAATCATACTTAATGGGGATAGAGATTCAAGGAGTTCCCATTAAGATGTGGAACAAGTCAGGAGAAGAAATACAAATGGCTAATGCTTAGTTCAGAAAATGTTCAGCATCCTTGAGCCGGGCGTGGTGGCGCACGCCTTTAATCCCAGCACTCAGGGAGGCAGAGGTAGGAGGATCGCCGTGATTTCAAGGCCACCCTGAGAGTACATAGTTTATTCCAGGTCAGCCTGGGCCAGAGTGAGACCCTACCTCCAAAAAACATTAAAAAAAAAAAAAAAGAAAAGAAAAGAAAATGTTCAGCATCCTTAACTATCAAGAACGTGCAAATTGAAACTACTGTGAGATTCCATCTCACTACAGAAAGGATGCCAATCATTAAAAAAATCAAATGACAACAGGGCTGGAGAGATGGCATAGCGGTTAAGAAATTCACATATTAACGCTACTCTCACTTCTGGTTAGAGAAGCTTCTCTTTTCAGATGGTGATGACCACTGGGATCACCCAAAAGGCAACATAGTGCTGAGAAGAAGGGATGGAGGAGTGCCCAGCACTGAAACACCTCTGTCACACCCTCCAAGGCTCAGGGACCATTGAGGAAGAGGGGCGGATAGAATGGAAGAGCCAAAGGAAGGTTATGACCTCTTACAATGCAACTGCCCAGACAGAAATTGGCCTCGATATCCATGACCTTGCAGTGCCTAGCAATACCTCCATAAGACCCTCAAAATAGAAAAAAAGACCCTCATAAATTAAAAGAAAAATGGAGATGATGACATGGAGTTCTAAAGTTAAATGGGGAGGGAAGAGAAATAATGGAGATAAAAGTCAAGAAAAATAATAATTTTAAAAAGGAAGGGAGAGGGGAGGATATGATGGAGACTGGAGTTCTAAAGGGGAATGGGGGGAGGGGAGGGAAATGCCATGCACTTTTTGTATGTAAGTATAGAAGTTGTCAATAAAAAAATAATTATAAAAAAATAAAATAAAAACATCATTAAAAAAAACAGTGAAATCAAATCACGAGCTTCATAATAGTTGCAGTAATGGTTAAGACGAAGCAGCAGCTGTGATTCTTGCCTTTGACGAGCTCACGGTTGAATGAGCAGATCAGCATGCCCCAGCCCTGGAGGAACTCGACCCCGCAGGACAGGGTTCACTTCCCACACGCATCAGCCAGGGCAGATTGGTAAAAATGGGCCAAATGCTGACCAAGGTTTATGAGTGTGTAACCTGTAAGCAAAGGATGATTTTTACATTTTCATGGCTTCTCTGAGAAAACGGAATAATGGGCTGGAGAGACGGCTTAGTGGTTAAGGCGCCTGCCTGTGAAGCCTACCAACGCTTGTTCAAATCTCTAGGTCCCACGTTTAGCAAGATGCAAAAATGACGCAAGTGGGGCTGGAGAGATGGCTTAGCGGTTAAGGCGCCTGCCTGCTAAGCCTAAGAACGCTGGTTCCAATCTCCAGCGGTTCCAATCTCCAGGTCCCACGTTTAGCCAGATGCAAAGTGACGCAAGAGTGCAATGCCGCACTCAACCACAAGGGGGCGCACGCGTCTGGATTTCATTTGCAGCAGCTGAGAGACTGCTGGCGCACCCAACTCTATCTGTCTTCCTCTCCCTCTCTGTCTCTGATATCTATCTCTGTCTCTCTCTCCAAAAATAAATAAAAATAAATAAATAAATTTTAAAAAATGACACAAGTGTGCCGTGCCATGCATGCCCACAAGGGGCACACACGTCTGGAGTTTGTTCACAGAGGCTGAGAAGGCCCTGGTGTGCCCATTCTCTGCCCCTTCCTCTCTCTCTCTCTCTCTCTCTCTCTCTCTCTCTTCTCTCTCTCTCTCAAATAAAAAGAAAAAAAAGAAGAAAACAGAATAACAATTGAGATTATGTGACAGGCTGTCCAGCACAACATGTTTATTCTTCTATCTTTTTTTTAAATTTTTTTTTTATTTTTGGAGAGAGACAGAGAGAGAGCGAGACAAAGAGAGAGGGAGACAGAGATGGGCGCACCAGCATTCTCTCAGCTGCCGTGAATGAAATCCAGATGCATGCGCCCCCTTGTGGTCAAGTGCGGCATTGCGCCTGTGCGTCACTTTGCATCTGGCTAAACATGGGACCTGGAGATTGGAACCGGCGTTCTTAGGCTTAGCAGGCAGGCGCCTTAACCGCTAAGCCATCTCTCCATCCCTTATCCTCCTATCTTTTACACCCCAAATGTCCTGACTGCTGATTTAGAGGATGAAGTTTGATGCTTAATGACTTAATTTGACTCTGGCCTGGGCTCACAGACCACGTGCTCATTAACTTTTCACCTTTGTGGTGATGCTAAAGCAAAAATAACAACCCCAGTGCTAGTCAGCAAGGAAAGGAAATTGACATAAGCATTTTCTTCAAAAAAAAATGACCTATTCATATAGTCCATTGAGGAATAAATACCCTAACTGGGATAGCTCAATTGGACTGGCTTCCTAAAATTTTCGTTAACATACAAGAGGAGCACTTTTCTTTACAGTAAGCCAGTGGATGTTCTGGCCAACAGATAACTCCCCTCCGTTTAGGCTTGTGTCTCAGAAGTGGCCAATCCATCTGTGTGTTCTCAATTCCACATGGAAGGGAAGGAAAAGAGAGAGAGCAAAGTCACTCTGGGAAAGAGTCACATCAATCACTTCCTCCAACAAAGTCCTGGTGACAGCTTGGCGCAAAGCTAATGCTTGCCCCAACTCTGATGCAAAGGCATTCTGGCAAAATTACCTTTTTTTTTTTTTTACAAGTTTTTTAAAAAAAATATTTTATTTTTTATTTATTTTTGGAGAGAGACACAGAGAGAGACAGAGAGAGAGGGAGAGGGAGACAGATAGAGATGGGCACGCCAGCAGTCTCTCAGCTGCTGTGAACGATCTCCAGACACATGCGCCCCCTTGTGGTCAAGTGCGGCATTGCGCCCTTGCCTCACTTTGCATCTGGCTAAACGTGGGACCTGGAGATTGGAACCAGCGTTCATAGGCTTAGGAGGCAGGCGTCTTAACCCCTAAGCCATCTCTCCAGCCCCCCTCCTTTTTTTTTTACAAGTTTTGTTGCAAGAAATCCAAAGCAGGTGTCTGTGCACAAATGGAGCCCCTGGTGGGAAGCCAAGCTCCTTAAATTAGGGAAGGAATTACAAAGGGTCATCAAGAGAACTTCAAGATGAGCAATGATGTGATCCAGGAACTGGGAAACTTCGCAAGAGCTCAGCAGCCAGGGGCTTGGCGCTTGAAGACAGGAGGATGGGGGTGAGACCTGACAGCGTCTCACCTGTGGGAAGCTTCATTACTACCGGGTCCGTGCGCATCCATTACTGTGTCACTTTCCTACAGCTGCCCAGTAAATTTCCATTAATATGGTCACTGCAAGGGAAATGTCAAGGTCTTGGCCACGTGAAAAACCTCGAGACATGGAAAAGTACATGGTCCCTACCTCCTTGTGATCCGTGGCTTTTGGCAGCATCACTGCGGTACATGCGTCATCTTTCCAGGACCTCTGGTGTCTGCTCATCTTTCTTTCTTTTTTTTTTTTTTTTTTGTTTTTTTGTTTTTCGAGGTAGGGTCTCACTCTAGTTCAGGCTGACCTGGAATTCACTATGTAGTCTCAGGGTGGCCTCGAACTCACGGCAATCCTCCTACCTCTGCCTCCCGAGTGCTGGGATTAAAGGCGTGCGCCACCACGCCAGGCTCTGCTCGTCTTTCTGATATGGACACGTGTCACTGCATTTCTAGCCCACCTCATGTCAACATCTCTCATCCCAAGACCTTTAATTAAATACTTCTTTAAGACCCCTTCCTGAAAGTTAAACTGTCACAAATTTTGAGACTTAGCAGTGAGGTTTGAATATATATACATTTTTTTGAGCAGATTTCACACAACCCAAATGGTTGCTGTACTCAGGGTACTGTTCTGATCATGGACTGACTCACTATTGTCTCCTACCAGGTCTTTGAAACATGTTAACCTTTTTTTTTGTTGTTTGTTTTTCTTTTTGGTTCCTCGAGGTAGGGTCTCACTCTGGCCCAGGCTGGCCTGGAAATCACTATGTTGTCTCAGGGTGGCCTTGAACTCATGGTGATCCTCCTTCCTCTGCCTCCCGAGGGCTGGGATTAAAGGCGTGCACCACCACGCCTGGCTTATTTTGGTTTTTGGGGGTAGGGTCTCACTCTGGCCCAGGCTGGCCTGGAAATCACTATGTCGTCTCAGGGTGGCCTCGAACTCACGATGATCCTCCTACCTCTGCCTCCCAAGGGCTGGGATTAAAGGCGTGCACCACCACACCTGGCTTATTTTGGTTTTTGGGGGTAGGGTCTCACTCTGGCCCAGGCTGGCCTGGAATTCACTATGTCGTCTCAGGATGGCCTTGAACTCATGGTGATCCTCCTACCTCTGCCTCCCGAGGGCTGGGATTAAAGGCGTGCACCACCACGCCTGGCTTATTTTGTTTTTGGGGGTAGGGTCTCACTCTGGCCCAGGCTGGCCTGGAATTCACTATGTCGTCTCAGGATGGCCTTGAACTCATGGTGATCCTCCTACCTCTGCCTCCCAAGGGCTGGGATTAAAGGCATGCACCACCAATGCCCGGCTTATTTTGGTTTTTCGAGGTAGGGTCTCACTCTGGCCCAGGCTGACCTGGAATTCATTATGTCGTCTCAGGGTGGCCTCGAACTCATGGTGATCCTCCTACCTCTGCCTCCCAAGGGCTGGGATTAAAGGCATGCACCACCACGCCTGGCTTATTTTGGTTTTTTGGGGTAGGGTCTCACTCTGGCCCAGGCTGGCCTGGAATTCACTATGTTGTCTCAGGATGGCCTTGAACTCATGGTGATCCTCCTACCTCTGCCTCCCGAGGGCTGGGATTAAAGGCGTGCACCACCACGCCTGGCTTATTTTGGTTTTTGGGGTAGGGTCTCACTCTGGCCCAGGCTGACCTGGAATTCATTATGTCGTCTCAGGGTGGCCTCGAACTCCCAGTGATCCTCCTACCTCTGCCTCCCGAGGGCTGGGATTAAAGGCGTGTGCCACCACACCTGGCCTCATGTTGGCATTTTGACCATGTTACAGACAAGGAACCTGACAAGCGGAAACATGCAAGACTCTCCCTTATCTGCTATAGTTGTCCCCGTTGAAACTGCACTTCACCAGCCCGGTGGGAAAATTCCTCACCCAGTTTCCATACACAAATCCCATGCTTTGGAATACGCTATGTATTTCAGAGTCTTGGTTTGCTCCTCATTAAAGGCAGAGAGCGAGAGCAATAACCAAAGAGGAGTGCTGCCAGGTGGTGTGTGTAAATGCGTGTGGAAGGCTGCTACAAGCTTGCTCTCTGATATCAATACCAGGGTGAGGAACAGCTTATCATGGATCTGCTGAAGAAGGCCAAAACATCCAGGGGAAATTTGGCTTTGCTGGGTAGTCTGTACAGCATGCAGTGCAGGACTGTTATCATGGCGCCACCATAATGGAGGCCCCTTGAAAGCAGTTATAGGTGTTTGTCGCCTTCATCAGCACCACCACACAGCACTTATTCAGCACGGTGAGCGAATGAGGGAAGAACTTGGACAGTAGAATGACCTTTTTTTTTCTTTCCACGTCCTCTCTTTCTCACTATTCCCTGTCTCTCCAGGGTCGGAAGCAAAGCCCAGTAATGCATAAAAATTTAATTATACACATCATTTACTTTCATATCATAGCTTCCTCTGTGTCCCATAGAGCTTCAGAAACATATGGACCCTAAAATCTTCTGGGATTCTTTGTTTCTGGAAACTATCATCATTATTAACCCTGCCCTTTCAAAGTCAAGGCCAGCAGAAGTCGCTGGGAATTCATTTCTGGAGACCACTGTTTTTCCAGAGCAAACATGAAAGAGCCATTATCTCCGAAAGGAACTCTCACATGAACTCAAAACCCGGAATTACACGTGTCAAGGAAGATGTTCGTGGAAGGAAGTCAGCTAGGATGGAAGGAATATGGCATTATAGGAGTTGTGAAAGTCTGGCTAAGGAAACACAATTTATGGATTTCTTGGTGTGTGCCGAGCACTACGCTAGATTATGGAAGAAAGACAAATGATAAAATTGTGATATGAAGATGTATATGTTGTGGTTGGGTAGATATACATGTAGCAATACTGTGAGATTCCATTTCTGAAGAAAATAATGTTAATTCAAAGCCATATCTTATAGCAGTTATAGTGTGTTTAATAAATTATTCATATACACTTGCACCACCACACATATATATATAAAGAGGTGAGCGAATGAGAGAAGAACTTGGACAGTAGAATGACCTTTTTTTCACAAGCAGACTATTCCCTGTCTCTCCAGGGTCGGAAGCAAAGCCCAGTAATGCATAAAAATTTAATTATACAGGGTTCATATCATGTCCCATAGAGCTTCAGAAACATATGGACCCTTCTGGGAGTTTCAAACTATCATCATAAATGATTAAGGCCAGCAGGAGAGATGGACCCACTGTTTTTCCAGAGTTAACATGAAAGAGCCTTATCTCCTAAGGAACTCTCACATTAACTCAAAACCCGGTTACAATCTCAAGGAAGATGTTCCAATCTCCAAGGTCCAGCTAGGTTTAATATGGCCAGATGCAAAACACAATTTATGGATTTCTTGGTGTGTGCCGAGCACTACGCTAGATTATGGAAGAAAGACAAATGATAAAATTGTGATATGAAGATGTATATGTTGTGGTTGGGTAGATATACATGTAGCAATAGTGTGAGATTCCATTTCTGAAGAAAATAATGGTAATTCAAAGCCAAAAAAGTGAGAACTAAATAATAAATTATTCATATACACTTGAAAATAAATATATAAAGGCTGGAGAGATGGCTTAGTGGTTAGAGGACAGCCTGCCTGTACAAATAAATGATTAGGGGCAGGAGAGATGGCTGGTTCTGTCTCCTAAGTCTGGTTCCAATCTCCAGCGGTTCCAATCTCCAGGTCCCACGTTTAGCCAGATGCAAAGTGACGCAAGGGCGCAATGCCACACTTGACCACAAGGGGGCGCATGCATCTGGATTTCGTTCACAGCAGCTGAGACACTGCTGGCGCCCATCTCTATCTGTCTCCCTCTCTCTCTCTCTCTGTCTTTGAAAAAAAAAAAAAAAAAAGATAAATGATTAATTTGCTTTGCCTCTCTTCTAAGTTCCTGGGAAACGGAATAGTGTAACAACTATTTATCTTTGTCATATGAGTCCTACCTTCCTAGCTTTCTTCTACTTTCTCTCATTCCTCATTCTTTCATTCGTCTTCCTTGCTTTCTCATTTCCTCCTTCTTTTTTCTTTTTGTGGTATTGGAGATTGAACCTTGGGCCTATGTCACTCTCAGCAAGCACTCATAGCTGAGCTATATCCCTAGCCCTATTCTCACTTAAAAAAAACTGGAGAGATGGCTTAGCAGTTAAGGCACCTGCCTGCTAAGCCTAAGAATGCCGGTTCCAATCTCCAGGTCCCACGTTTAGCCAGATGCAAAGTGACGCAAGGGTGCAATGCCGCACTTGACCACAAGGGGGCGCATGCATCTGGATTTCGTTCACAGCAGCTGAGAGGCTGCTGGCGCACCCATCTCTATCTGTCTTCCTCTCCTTCTCTCTCTGTCTCTCTCAAAAAAAAAATGTCTTGACTCAGGATCTCATTGTTTCCTCATGCTGGCCTTAAATTAAGCCCACTGTAGCTCAGGTGAGCCTTGAATTTTCTACCGTGCTCAGCTGCCTCTCTGGTAGCTGGGAGGACCAGAATGGGCTCTGGTTTAATATTTTAAAATATACAACATAAAGCAACAATTTTGGATCAAACTGTGGCCATCTGTTTCCTAAAGGCCCCTCAATGACCTGTGAGAATTCTGATAACATTTATCGTTCACAGTCCCCCGACCCTGTCCCTGCAGCCAACCAACTGGTTGTCAAACCCCCACTGGGCTGACCCAGGAAGGAGTTGTTGGATCTTTCAGACGACTGTAGCGTGGAGCATCCTTGCAGCAGTCTTCAGATGCTAATTATCCTCAGCTGTAGCCATGCCATTCTCCAGAGTCCTAGAGCTGCAATGTCCATTTGAATTGCTACATCAGACATGAGCTGGGGGATTTGGCAAATTGATGGGCTCATCTCGTTATCTCCATAACTTAACAATAGCTTAGGCATCTCCCGGCTGAATGCATGCCTAATACAGCATTAAGATGCATGGCCATACTTCAGTTAATTGAGCTCATTTGCTCGTTTGTAAAGAAATACAGTTAATGAAATAAGTCAGGCATAGACTTTTTTTTTTTTTTTTTTTTTGGGCAGGTCAGATTCTGACATGCCAACTGTTGTGACTGATCTGCTCTGAGTAAAATGAAGAATGCAGAGTGCAGATGCTGAACAAGTCACAGGCAAAGATAATGAACATATGTTCCTCATTTTGATGCAACAGACAAGCACAAACAAACAAATTGAGCAAATCTGAGCTCTTGACACCCCCTCACAGGATAGCTTAGCTAGGACCTGAACATAGGGTTCCGGGAAGAAAGGCATCAGCTGGAAGTGAGGCTTCCAGGCGCAGAGATCTGCAGTTGCAGCTGCAGTTGCAGTGAGCTCATTGCTTCTGAAGCCAGGTCAAGCTCTGAAACTTCACCCAATGGATTTTCCCACTGGCATGCCGATGGTGGTGGCCGTGGCAGTGAGGGGAGGTCTGGCACCCTCTCCATATCACGCCTCAAGAAAAGTTCTCATCAGAGCCACCCATGGGGCTGCAGTCAGTTGATTTAAGTATGAAGTATGACGGGACAGGAGCCATGCAGGTAGGAAAGCATGGAGTCTGAGCAACCACCATGATGCTTTTTTTTTTTTTTTGAGAGAGACACAGAGAAAAAGAGTCAGAGTGACAGAGAATGGGCACTCCAGGGCCTCTAAGTCACTGTGAACGAATTCCAGATGCATGCGCCCCCTTGTGGGCAAGTGTGGCATTGCACCCTTGCATCACTTTCTGCATCTGGCTAAACGTGGGACCTGGAGATGGAACCTCTCCAGCCCTACCATGATGCTTTTTTTATTATTATTATTTTATTTTTTATTATTTTATTTATTTTTGGAGAGAGACACAGAGAGAGACAGAGAGAAAGGGAGAGGAAGACAGATAGAGATGGGCGCGCCAGCAGCCTCTCAGCTGCTGTGAACAAAATCCAGATGCTTGCACCCCCTTGTGGTCAAGTGCGGCATTGCGCCCTTGCATCACTTTGCATCTGGCTAAACGTGGGACCTGGAGATTGGAACCAGCGTTCTTAGGCTTAGGAGGCAGGCGCCTTAACCACTAAGCCATCTCTCCAGCCCCACCATGATGCTTTTTAGCCATCTCTTAGCTCTGACTACTGACAAGTGCCATAGACAAAGTGGCTTAAACAATAAACTTTCAGTTCTCAAAGTTCTACAGGCTGTACTGCCATTCTTTTCTTTCATCTTCCTTCCTTCCTTCCTTCCTTCCTTCCTTCCTTCCTTCCTTCCTTTCTTCCTTCCTTCCTTCCTTCATCTTCCTTCCTTCCTTCCTTTCTTCCTTCCTTCATCTTCCTTCCTTTCTTCCTTCCTTTCTTCTTTCTTTCCTTCCTTCCTTCCTTCCTTCCTTCCTTTCTTTCTTCCTTCCTTCCTTCCTTCATCTTCCTTCCTTTCTTCCTTCCTTTCTTCCTTCCTTCCTTCCTTCCTTTCCTTCCTTCCTTCCTTCCTTCTTCCTTCCTTCCTTCCTTCCTTCCTTCCTTTCCTTCCTTCCTTCCTTCCTTCCTTCTTCCTTCCTTCCTTCCTTCCTTCTTCCTTCCTTCCTTCCTTCCTTCCTTCCTTCCTTCCTTTCTTCCTTCCTTTCTTCCTTCCTTCCTTCCTTCCTTCCTTCCTTCATCTTCCTTCCTTTCTTCCTTCCTTCCTTCCTTTCTTCCTTCCTTCCTTCCTTCATCTTCCTTCCTTTCCTTCCTTCCTTCCTTCCTTCCTTCCTTCCTTCCTTCCTTCATCTTCCTTCCTTCCTTCCTTCCTTTCTTCCTTCCTTCCTTCCTTCCTTCCTTTGTTCTTTCCTTCCTTCGTCTTCCTTCCTTCCTTTATTCTTTTCTTCCTTCGTCTTCCTTCCTTCCTTTATTCTTTCCTTCCTTTGTTTTCCTTCCTTCCTTCCTTCCTTCCTTCCTTCCTTCCTTCCTTCCTTCCTTTATTTATTATTTTTGTAGTCCTGGGGACTGAGCACAGTACCTTGCATGTGCTAGGTAAATGCTCCATCCCTAAGCTGCATCCCAGCCCTACAGGCTGGCATCCTGAGACCAGGAAGCCTAAATGTTTTCTCACGTGAGGTCTCTTCTAGGCTGCCCTCGACTGCCTTCCCCATGCATCCCCACATGCCAGAAAGAATGCACTGGCTTTCAGTCCTCTCCCATATTGGCACTAACCCTACTCATGATATTTCTACCCTCATAACCTAATTATCGTCCAACGTTCCCTCCTCCGTATACCATCACAATGGGGATTATGGCCCAGTCCATGAACTGGAATGAACGCAGACCCTCGTTGTGCCTGTGCAAACAGAATTGTTTTACTGTGGCCGGATCATGGCAGTGTCTTTCATTTCTTTTTAATTGTATCTTTTTGGCCTATGTGTGTGGAATATGTGCAGTGCGGTGTGTGATGGGGTAAGTGTGAGGGGTATGCACACGTGCTGTGCAGATGCATGCGTTTGTGCAAAGACACGAAAGCTGGAGGAGATCTTTGGGCATCTTCCTTTGTCTGTCATCTGCATGTTTCTTTGATACTGTGATAGTTTGAATATATGTCCCCCAATATATTCAATGTTTTATTAGTTTATAGTTTGCATCTGCAATCACCTTGCTAGAGGCAATGTCACTGGGGGCTGGTCTTAAGGTGTGGGTTTGAGATTCCATTGTAAAGATATGCAAATGTGCCCAGCAGGAGTTCCTGAAGTGTGCTGTGTGACTTTTTTGGCTGTAGTTTTGCTCTGTGTGCTGTGTGGCTGGGGGCTTTGCTCTCTCTTGCCTGGTCCTTCTTCTGCCATGATGGAACATCCCCTGGATCTGTAAGCTTCAATAAATAATATCCCTTCTTCCATAACTGTGCCTGGTCTGGAAGTTCATCTCAGCGAACCTGAAGCTGTCTGCTACAGATACCAAGTCTCTGACTCAACGTGGAGCTGCCATTCTGCACTCTCTGTCCCTAGCAGGAAATGAGATACATACAGGTGTGTGGCCATGCCCACATTTCTGAGTGGGCACCGGGGAATGGAACTCACGCAGTCTTTGGGCTCACGCCTGTGTGGCCAGTACTCTCACCCACTGAGCCATCTTCCTTTCCTCTGATTTCTTGCCAGACTTTTTTTTTACATTTTGGCTCCAAAGCCTTATATATCATGCTACTTTATAATACTCAGGCTTGTCTTTGCCTTGAAATCGGTAGAACGCAGACGTTTTGAGGTTTCTTTGATGACTTAAAATGAGAACAAATGGGGTGTCAGTATTGGCCTATGTAGCTTCCACAAGCACGTTTTCTAATGTGCACGCAAAGTCATGGCACAAGTTGTGACTTGCTGGCATTGCATCACGTAGATCTCACACACCAGTGACACTGGCAGTGCTCTCAGCTCTGCTGGTATTTTATCACTGGTCACATGCGCCCTTTTGGGGTCCCGTGTGTGCTGTGGATGCACCTAAATCCTCTGTCCCCTTCTTTTGAAGTTTCCTGGATCTTTCGTTTGTGGAACACGTAAATTACTGACCAAATCTTGTTGATCAAAATACTCCTGATGTTGGCCGGGCGTGATGGCGCTTGCCTTTAATCCCAGCACTCGGGAGGCAGAGGTAGGAGGATCGCTGTGAGTTCAAGGCCACCCTGAGACTACATAGTGAATTCCAGGTCAGCTTGGGCCAGAGTGAGACCCTACCTCGAAAAACCAACCCCCCCCCCAAAAAAAAAACCAAAATACTCCTGATGTGAATCAACTGGAAGACCTGAACCCATTAGGCCAGTCCACCCATGCTTACGGGGCAGAAAGCATCCTTGGGACGTTCCTACCTCAATCTTCACTGACTTCCTGAGAATCTCTACATGAAGGGAAACCATTACAGGTTTCAAAACTGACATTTTGAGAGAGTTTATAAAAGAAAAAGAAAAACGCTGGAGGGATGGCTTAGCAGTTAAGGCGTTTGCCTGCAAAGCCAAAGGACCCAGGTTCGATTCCCCAGGACCCATGTTAGCCAGATGTGCAAGGGGGTGCATGTGCCTGGGGTTCGTTTGCAGTGGCTGGAGGCCCTGGCGTGCCCGTTTTCTCTCTCTCTCTCTCTTCCAAATAAATAAAGAGAGAATTAGATGTTCGGTTGTGTTTTCCATGCACTCACCTTGAGAAGCCTGACTCCTGGTGGTTTGTGCATGTTGCTCTGACAGAGGAAATGGATCCTATGGCAGTGAAACACCAAGAATTATTCACACACACACACACACACACACACACACTTTTTTTGCATCGAATAAGGGAACTAAGGGACATGATTTCAAAGCCATGACTGCCATGAGTTAAGGAATGCATGTTCAGGAGGGGAAAGCATCACCCACACCATGGGCTGGGCTGGTTCTGGGCAGGCAGGTAGACAATGTTGCTTTGCTTAATTTCATGGCATGGAAACATACAAGCCTTTAGCCCTTTGGTGGAGCTGGTTATCAAAACTGTCCTGGTGAGCCCCTGAAAGTCTGAGAAAATGACCCCAGGTTAATAATGACACTTAGTTCATTCATCTTGTCACAAGCACATGGCTGTCTGCTGTGCCCTGGTGCTCAGCGCGGGGCTAGAACTGTGATGGTGACAGCCATCACCTTGAGAAAAATCCCTTCATCCAGGAGTGAAAAGGACCTTGTAAGGAGGAGCCATGGGTGTGTGGGTGCTGCGAATCCACACTCACACTTGCGCTGAAATGCTTTATCCACCCAGCTATCTCCTCGGCCCCCTGGGGTGAGCTTTTTATCCTGTACCTTTACAGGGTTTATGCTGATTTTATGTTTCTCATCAGGGTTACTTCAATGGTTTGAAGAAAATGAAATAAACAAAAGTATGGAAACAGAATTCTTCCCAAATGACTCCACCTGGAGCAAAACCCATTCTGTTCTTTTTTTTGCATCCTTTTTTAACCTGAAATGAAAAATGACTTCAGGGCTGGAGAGACGGCTTAGCAGTTAAGGTGCCTGCCTGTGAAGCCTAAGAAGGCCCGTTGGAATCTTCAGGTCCCACGTTTAGCCAGATGTGAAAGTGATGCAAGTATACAATGTTGCACATGCCCACAAGGGGGCGCATGCGTCTGGAGTTCATTCACAGCAGCTGAGAGGCCGCTGGTGCACCCATTGTCTCCCTGTCTCTGTCTCTCTCTCTGTCTTTCTCAAATTAAAAAAAAAATGACTTCAAACCCAGAATCTGTATAATTGTTCAGTGATTCAGATTCCAAAAGGAGAATATTTCCCAGCCCTGAAAGGTAGTGAAATTCCCCTTGAATAAACTTGCATTATTTGATACCCTTGAACACTTATTTTTCATTTATTTATTTATTTATTTATTTATTTATTTATTTATTTATTTATTTATTTGGAGAGAGACACAGAGAGAGACAGAGAGAGAGGGAGAGGGAGACAGAGATGGGCGCGCCAGCAGTCTCTCAGCTGCTGTGA
The DNA here is from genome assembly GCA_036365145.1 of Orientallactaga sibirica. Lineage (NCBI taxonomy): Eukaryota > Metazoa > Chordata > Mammalia > Rodentia > Dipodidae > Orientallactaga > Orientallactaga sibirica. Next base: position 1,705,202 of record JAEOAD010002614.1, on the reverse strand, counting down.
ACAAAATCCAGATGTGTGCGCCCCCTTGTGGTCAAGTGCGGCATTGCGCCCTTGCATCACTTTGCATCTGGCTAAACGTGGGACCTGGAGATTGGAACCGCTGGAGATTGGAAACGGGTTCTTAGGCTTAGCAGGCAGGCGCCTTTAACCGCTAAGCCATCTCTCCAGCCCGAACAATTATTCTGATGTGTAAGTATTTGAATCAGCATTTGCATACATTGTTCCTTCAAACAAAAAAATAAATGTTATCATGTTTTATTTGGCTTCTGATATTATCGTATCAAATACACTTTGAAGAGAATTTCTTGCATAGCCTTAGGCAACAGCAAGCAACTCTTCTTGTTTTGGGATTCCCAGGGGAAGACAACTGATCCTTGTGAAGTAACAACCATCTCTAGCTGTGTGCCCTGAGCACAGGAAATCACAGATGATATCATTGAAGCTCACCTCCCTCCGCACATGAGTCATTAATTCCAACAAGACAAATGCACATTGCACAGTTAGAAGCATAAGAAACTGGAAAACATAACAAGCTACCCTGCCCTGGAAGGAACACACGCTCTAGAGCAAAACGGCAGTAGTGATGCACAATAACCCACATGTAGGGCCTTCACTTTTCTAAAGCTAACAAAGGATCTTGAATAAAGATAAGAAGCAAAAGAAGGCCTTGCGAAATGGCTTAGTGGTGAAGGCGTTTGCCTGCGAAGCCTAAGGACCCTGGTTCGATTCCCCAGAACCCACGTAAGCCAGATGCAGATGCACAAGGGGGTGCGTGCTTCTGGAGTTCATTTGCAGTGGCTGGAGATCCCGGCATGCTCATTCTCTCTTTCTCTCTATCTGCTTCTTTCTCTCTCTCTCTCTCTCTCTCTCTCTCATAAATAAATAGATAAATAAATAAATAAATAATATATTTTTAAAAAGAAGTAGAGGGCTAGAGAGATGGCTTAGTGGTTAAGGCGCCTGCCTGCTAAGCCTAAGAACCCGGTTCCAATCTCCAGCAGTTCCAATCTCCAGGTCCCACGTTTAGCCAAATGCAAAGTGACGCAAGGGTGCAATGCTGTACTTGACCACAAGGGGGCGCACGCGTCTGGATTTCGTTTGCAGCAGCTGAGAGACTGCTGGTGCGCCCATCTCTATCTGTCTTCCTCTCCCTCTCTCTGTCTCTCTCCAAAAAAAATTTTTTTTAATTTAAAAAAAGAAGTAGAAAAAGATAACAATATTATGGAGCCGTATACATCCATAAGACTATTGTTTCAAAAATAATATTAAATTATCAATATGATTGTTTTCTAATGAAGGCTTCTCGGTTTTACCATGGATGTGCAAGTGTTTTCTTGGATTCTGAGGATCTGCTTATGGAAAAGCCTTAGTCATCTTTCTGGGGATGACAGGCAAGAAAACTTGTACCCATTCTAAAGTTCAGTGAGGGGGGTGCAGGCTATCCAGGAATAGAAACAGAGAAGGCTATTTCTGATGTGTGGGGTGCACCACAGGATCCCTCCCTCATAGGCAGTCATGCTGAGATCCAAGCCAAGGGTGAAGCACACAGGCAGGACTTCAGATGAGAGCTGCCATGGTGCCTTTGAGACAAATGAAGGAAGTCAACAAGTCTTGACCACGTGACGAGAATGGGTGTGGATGACTGTTGGGGTCCCCCCTAGGGCCAGCCCAGGAGGGACGGCAGGGTCTCTGCCGAGTTGGGGGTGAGAGGCGCGGAGTCATGACACAGACTCCGGGAGTTGGGTGGAAGCAGGCAGAGGGCGAGCTGCTGCAAACTCGTTTATTCAAGGAAGTGTAGGGGGTTTTAAGGGGTTTGGCTGGCCAATCATTGTATGGGGTGGTCTGCTTCTTGTGACCAATGACAGCCTGTCTCCAGGCAGATCATCTCGCAGCAGGTTGCTCATGAGCATGGCACTGTAGCTGTTGTCACGCCAGGCCTGTGCAGGATGTCACATCCACAGAAGTCACTTCCTGGTTTCTTCCTACATTCGGTCTGGCTAGGACCTGACCTGCATTGTGCCATACAGATGACAATGGAGAGCCAGAGTCAATTTGGTTTTTCGAGGTAGGGTCTCACTCTAGCTCAGGCTGACCTGGAATTCACTATGTAGTCTCAGGGTGGCCTCGAACTCACGGTGATCCTCCTACCTCTGCCTCCTGAGTGCTGGGATTAAAGGTGTGCGCCACCACACCTGGCCTCAAATGTTTTTTGTTCCTTCTCTACAGCATGATGGGAAGTCACTGAAGAGTTGAAGCAATAATTTTGTGTTTACAAGAATTTACTCCTATAGAGAGTGTGGAGATATAGAACACACGTCAGAGAGGTGGATCCACAGTCCAAGCAAAAGACATCAAAGGCATCACCAGGAATCGGATGGGAAAATGGATGGATGCAAGGAATATTCCAGAAGCGAAGCTGCACGTGTTTTGAGATTGCTGCCTGTGGCTGTTGAGGTTGTACTCTGGTCCCAGACGCTGTCACATCCGCAGCTATGTGTCCCGAGGAAGCAGTGCAGGATGGTGGAACACAGGAGTCTGATAATGACAGTGTGTCTCAGTTTCCGACAAGGCACACAGAAAACTGTTAGTGTAATGTTGGGGTCCCCCCAAGGCCAGCTCAGGAGGGACAATAGGGTCTCTACCGAATTGGGGTGAGCAGCGCAGAGTCACGACACAGACTCTGGGAGTTGGGTGAAAGCGGAAGTGAGAATCCACAAACTCGTTTATTCCGGAAGTGCACATGGGTTTAAGGGGCTTGGCTGGCTAATCCTTGTATGGGGTGGCCCCATTTTGGTGACCAATGACAGCCTGTCTCTGGACAGGACATCTCGTAGTATGCTTCTCGCGAGCATGGGGCTGTAACTGTTGTCACATCACGCCTGCGCAGAACGCCATTTTCACAGAAGCCACTTCCTGTTGTATTCTGCCATGCAGTCTGGCTAGGACCAGGCCTGTATTGTGCCATACAGTGTAAGGCAGCTGTAAATTCTCAATAGGTACAGGGAAAGAGTGAGTTTGGATGGGGGGGGGTGACAGAAAAGATACTGGCCTATGATCACGTGTACTTGACACTGAAGGAGTCAGGACAATAGAGTATTTCCCAAGATTCAATAGAGAGCATGCAAAGCTTTGACAGCCTCAGCACATACTGAGGAAGATGCAAAGGAAAGGGATGAAAGGACCAGAAGCACAGAGGTTAGGCCAGAAAGAGCAGGACCACCAAGGCTCGCCGAAAAGCCAGAGTCAGCAGCACAACAGGGATGGGGACAGTAGGGAAAGTGTGACATTGATGCCTAGGGTTCCATGAGGACAATGACCACAGGGCACAACAGTGAATCAAAGAGCCAGAGTGACCGCAGTGGTCTAGTTTTGTAGCGTGCTTTGATTTCCTGTTGTGTTACGAGCATCCTAAACTAACAATACAATTAGGAACCCAGAATGCAAAGGGTAAAGAGGCTTCTTCCTGTCTTCACAGCCCAAGACAGTTTGGACTGCTCTGAGATTTTAATCAAGTGGCCTCCGAGGTGGGAGGGTGGGCCGCTGTGCCAGTCACCTGGCAGGGGAAACGAGAGGGGAGATGACTGAGTGGATCTGACTGTATGTGCTCACGTCAATTCTGGGAACACTCCGTTGGGGACCGAGTCTCATGACCGAGGGCTTCTGGGAAATACTGTCAAGCTCAAGAGGGAAAAGCCAAATTTTAGTAACACTTTTAGAGGACTTTCAGATATTTTATGAATGGGAAATTATTCTTCAAAGAGAAGTCGTCAAATTAGATTGGCTGGACTTCGCCATTGTTCACATACCCTCTGAACCTCCTATTGGAAAGGCAGGACTTCTTTCTAATCTTCCAGAGCTTTCCATATCTCATGCGCAAATCAATAACTTGGCTCAGCAGAATGTAGTAGCTCCTTAGAAGTTTCTGGAGGCAACTTTGATAACATCATCACCCTTTATTTTCTTGCAATATTCTAGTCGCCAAAGGTTTTTTCTTTTTTTATCAAATGTGACATAAAAAAAGACACGACATCTGACACAATTTTTAGATTCAGCTAACCTGCTTTCTATTCAGTAATTTTGTACTTCAATACCTAAATGTCACAAGATTTGAGTGAAAAGGTTATATCACACCATTCTGATGTTTCATATCTGCTTCATGAACCACTCAGACAGGAATAACTTTTATAGATATATATTTTTTATTTATTTGAGAGAAAGAGAAAGAGGAAGAGAGAGAGAGAGGGAGGGAGGGAGAGAATGGGTGTGCCAGAGACTCCAGTCACTGTAAACAAACTCCAGACGCATGCACCCCCTTGTGCATCCGGCTTACATGGGTCCTGGGGAATCGAGCCTGGGTCCTTTGTCTTTGCAGGCAAACGCCTTAACCACTAAGCCATCTGTCCAACCCAGGAAAAACTTTTAATATGAATATGATTTCACGAGAAGAAAACAAAGAATAAGCAGCTATTGATAACCACTTCCATTGCTAAAAGTGTTTATCAGCTCTAACAGTTTGCTGGTAGAATCTTTAGGGTCTGTTATGTATAGAATCATATCGTCTGCAAATAATTATAATTTGATCTCTTGTATCCAATTTGTATCCCTTTTATGAGTGTCTCTTGCCTTATTGCTATGGCTAAGACTTCAGTACTATAAAATAGTAGTGGGAAAGTGGACTTTTAATATGAATGTTGGCTGTAGGTTTGTCATAAATAGCTTTTATTATGTTGAGATATGCTCCTTCTATTCCAAGTTTCTGTAAAACAAAAGGGATGTTGCATTTTGTCAAATGCCTTTTCTGCATCTATTGAGATGACCATGTGATTTTTGTCCTTCAGACCATTTATATGGTGTAATACATTTATGGATTTGCGTATGTTGAACCATCCTTGCATCTCTGGGAGAAAGCCTACTTGGTTGGGTGAAGAATCTTTCTGATATATTCTTGTATTCTGTTTGCCAGTATTTTGTTGTTGTCCTAAGTCAGTAGCTTGTGGTGTCATCAGCAATAGAGTCTTCTTTTGTTTGTACCTCAGGTGGGTCATCAAGTGATTTAACAGAAGCCTGTCTTGTTTTGGGGGACCTCATAGGTCTCGCCAATCCACAGCTCAATGTGGGATGTAACCAATTTCTGGTATGGGGAGTTACCAGCCAGAGCCACATGTTTTAGGGTTAAAGCTTCATCCCACAATCTCCAGGGCACTTCTTACCAGATAATTCCCCACACTCACACTGAACTAATGGTCAGGACTTCAACTCTGTTCCATTTTTTATTTTTTTAAGTTTTTATTTATTTATTTATTTTGGTTTATTTATTTATTTTTGGGGACACAAGAGAGAGACAGGGGAGAGAGAGGGAGAGGGAGAGGAAGACAGATGAGACACCCCCCTTGCAGCCTGCTGTCTTGTTCCTGAATTTAGTGGAAAATCTGGCTAAACGGGACCTGGAGATTGGAACCGGGTTTTTCCCCCATCTTCCAGCCCTACTATTTTGATTGGCTATGTTGGTTTTGTCTTCCTGATTAATTCTTGTGTTTAACTTGATTTATTATGTTGAGATTTAACTGGTTTCCATATCTTGAACTATCCCAGCATTCTGTGAATACTTTCAGACTTGATATGGATGAACTTGGTTTGTGACTATTTTGTCAAATTTTTTTTTCTGCCTTTTGCCATCAATTTCTCATTGTTTAGATAAACTAGACCAGCTTTTAGATGACTTAGAGATCCAGGGAAAGTCTATAGTGGATTTTCTGTCCTTCATACACCACCAGCAGCACCACTAGAATGTGCACGCCAGGAACCCCAGGCCAAGCTCAAGCACTCTGCATATCTACTGTCTGGAATTTCAGATCCACCTCTACACCTTAGGGCTGGACTCTAGGATGTTCTTGTAGTGACACCAAGTTACAAACTTGAATAAAACTCCTGAAATCTATTGTGGGACATCCATTCAAACCCCTGCCCTCAATGGATTTATAATCACCTCACGTTGTAAATTGTATAGGGCTTTTAGTCCAAATTTTTTAATATTATATATAAATTATTTATATTATTCTGATTTTACATTCATAGTATTGGCTCCGTCCTCCTCCCTGTCCTCCCTCTTCCAAAGGGACCCTCATCAATGGGAGCCATGCATTATGGGGTGGTCAAGAGTTCTGGGGTTAGTTCTGTGCATAATGCCCCAACTTGTGACTCTATGAGGTTTTTGGGGTCATTTTAGTTCTCTTCAGTGATGAGGTTTTGGGAGCCTCTCTGGGATATCTGGCTTAGTTGGAGTTGGATGTTCTCTGTGTTTATCTCCTTCAGCCTTTTTCTGGTGTCGTGATTGCCATGAACGCTGTATTCTTTAGTCCAAATTTTCAGTTACCAAATTAACTCATTACCTACTTAAGATAGTTCTGAAATTTAAAACCAATGACTGACAGTCTCTGAATTTTCCAATTCCACCCGTGCTGACTTCCCTCCCCGTTGGAGAATCTGCTTCTTCTTTTCAGACGGGAGCTGAACCTGAGGAGATAAACGACCAGCTCATTCCACGCTGGCCCCAGCTGAAACCGCAGAGGAACTGGGGAAATGAGCAAGAGAGCTGCTTTCTTGGTGAATCTGATATCAGCACCAGGGTGAAGGAGACAGACACTGAGGACCCTCAACACCTACCAAACCAGAGATCCAGAGGCTCCTAAGAGCCCATCACTGAAGTAGACTTAAAACAGACCCAACATGACTCAGGGAAATTTGCAGAAGAGGGGGTAGAAAGATTGTTAGAGCCACAAGTTGGGACATTTTGCACAGAGACATTGACTCTCCCCCATAACTGACTGCTGCCCCCATAATGCATGACCCACAATCCCCATGGGGTTGATCTGCATCTCCAGTGAGGAAGGACTCTGCAGAAAAGGGTCAGGGAGGAAGGAATGGATGGTACCAACATGTGCTGTTTACATATTAAATATCCCTGTGGAAGAGGGAGGACAGGGAGGAGGATAATGGAGTCACTACTATGAATATAAAATTAGAATAATATAAATAAAAATAAATTTAAAAAATAAATAAATAAATAAATTTTAAAAATTTTTTGTTTTTATCCTCTTTTTTTTTTTTTTTTTTTTTTTTTTTTTTTTTAGGGTCTCATCTGGCCCAGGCTGACCTGGAATTAACTCAGGTCTCAGGGTGGCCTGGAACTTCACCTACCTCTGCCTCCTGAGTGCTGGGATTAAAGGCTCGCCAGGGCTTTTTTAGTTTTCTGCTCAGGCTGACCTGGAATTCACTATGTACTCTCAGGGTGGCCTTGAACTCATGGCCATCCTCCTACCTCTGCCTCCCAAGTGCTGGGATTAAAGGCATGCGCCACCACGCCCGGCGCTCATCCTCAATTTTAAAAGGTAACTTTTCTGGTTGTAGCAATGTGGGTTGGCAGTTATTTCCTTCCAGGCCTTGAAATACAGCATTCCAGACTTGCTGATGTGAGATCGATTTTGCCTTTGTAGATAGATAACATTTCCCCTTACAGCTTTCAATATTGTTTCTTTGCTTTGTACTTTGTACTTTTGATTTTTTTTTTTTTTCCAAGGTAGGGTCTCACTCTAGCTCAGGCTGACCTGGAATTCACTATGTAGTCCCAGGGTGGCCTCGAACTCACGGCGATCCTCCTACCTCTGCCTCCCGAGTGCTGGGATTAAAGGTGTGCGCCACCACGCCCGGCACTTTTGATATTTTGACTGTGATATGTGGAGGGTTGTTCTTCTGTAGCCATATCTATTTAGAGTCTAAATGCTTATTTTGTTTCAATGTCAATTTCTTCCTCTAGGTTTGGGAAAACACACACACACACACACACACACACACACACACACACACACACATATATATATATAATAGATATTATATATACTATATTTTTATATATTATAAATATATATTCACTTTATAAATAAATATATATGCATATGAATGCATTATTGTCTTAACTTTGTCCTTCAGCCCCAAAGTTCATTCTTCTGCTTGGTCTTAGCTGCTCATGATGCTTTCTACTGTCCTTTTCATCAGATTGGAAGATTATTTTATTTTAGCATTTGTGCTTGGTCCTTCAGAATCTGTTTCCTTGCTGAATTTTCTTCCATACTGAAAAAGTTTCTTGCCAGGTGTGGTGGCACATACCTTTAATCAGGAGGCAGAGGTAGGAGGATGGCTGTGAGTTTGAGGCCAGCCTGAGACTACAGAGTGAATTCCAGGTCAGCCTGGGCTAGAGTGAGACCCTACCTCAAAAAAAAAACAAAAAAAACCAAAAAGAGGGCTGGAGAGATGGCTTAGCGGTTAAGGCGCCTGCCTCCTAAGCCTAATAACCCAGTTCCAATCTCCAGGTCCCACGTTTAGCCAGATGCAAAGTGACGCAAGGGCGCAATGCCACACTTGACCACAAGGGGGCGCACGCGTCTGGATTTCGTTCACAGCAGCTGAGAGGCTGCTGGCGAGCCCATCTCTATCTGTCTTCTTCTCCGTCTGTCTCTGTCTCTCTGAAAAAAAGAAAAAAGAAAAAAAAAAGAAAAAAAACAGAAAGTTTCTCCTTATTTCTGCCAATTTCTGACACTTTGCTTCCTTTCACTATAGTTCCTAAACTGATTTCCTTACTGCATTCATCTGTTTATTTGTTTCCAAACATAGGGTTCATTATTGGGCTTCTCCTATCACATCGTCTTGAATGGAGGAGCGGTGAGCTTAAGGAGGCCTCACAGCGGCTTGCTTTCTCTCTCTGTGTTTGGTTTCACACATCTTTGTCTGTCGCTGGTCCTCGACCTGTCCCTGGTGGTGAAGCTGCGCTAGGTTTGTTAATGGTGTCCTCACATTCCTGGCATCACTTGTAAAGGCAGTACCAGGTACACCCCCTTCTCCAGGGAGCTGTTCCTGCGGTGCTTGTTTTTTTCTTTTACTAGACATTACAATCGTTCTCTCCCCCACATGGGCAGCTTCAGTATTTACAACCAGCCTGGGAACCGGCTGTTCGTTTCTTTACCTCATTTGGTGATTGGATGTTTCTTTGGAATTTTGGGGTGTTAACGTTTGCAAGCAAATTAAAAAGGTTCGCGTTAGAAAGCAGAAATGGAAAGTATACACAATAGAGTGAGAGAAGACCAAGCCCATGGGCTATGGCAAAAGGAATTTGTATTTGGAATTACATCTCTTGATCTATCTATTTCTGTCATGTGTAATGGTTCGGGGTGGTCCCTTTGTTATAATAGGCAGAAGCTGTCTTTTCTCTTTTTAATAAGATTTTTAAAATTTTATTTATTTATTTATTTATTTGCATGCAGAGAGAGAGAGAGAGAGAGAGAAGAGAGGCAGACAGAGAGAGAATGGGCACACCAGGACCTCTAGCCACTGCAAATGAACTACAGATGCATGTGCCCCTTGTGCATCTGGCTTACGTGGGTCCTGGGGAATCGAACCTGGATCCTTTGGCTTTGCAGGCAAACGCCTTAACCATTAAGACATTTCTCCAGCCCTGTTTTCTTTTTAAAAAAATATTTTTATTTAGGAGAGAGAGAGAGAGAGAGAGATTGGTGTGCCAGGGCTTCCTGCCACTGCAAATGAACTGCGGACATATATGCCACGTGGTCCACCAATCTTTATGTGGGTACTGAAGAACTGAATCTGGTCTGGCAGACTTTACAAGGAAGTGTCTTTAACCACTGAGCAATCTTGCCAGCACAAGTCTTTCTAAAAAAGCCATTCTTACCAACATTTTGTCTGTTATAATAGGATTGGTTCAATGAACAACTGTAAGTAAGGGTTTGTAATAATTACTGAAAACACATTTCTCAGGCTAAGGAAGCACCTGGAATAAATTACCTTATGTATTAAACTGAGTTCTAGGCTAGAGCTCCATGATGGCAGGAAAAACATTTTTTTGCAGAGGGTGAAATGCTGTGACCTGTGCAACAGCAAAGAATTGAAAGGCACAATGTGATCACCCATCCCCAGCAATACTTTAGATTTAATTCATGTTTTCATATCTGTTATCTCATACCCATGGAACCAAAAATGGCTTCTTGGCATCAGCTATAAATATAGCTAGCCAATTTAAAAGTACCTTTTTTATCAATTACAATGATATTCAAGTAAATCATTTTGAACTGATTTTTAAAAAATTATTTTTAGAGAGACAGAGAGACAGAATAAACATTCAGAAAGGATGGCAG